>JBCFYV010001449.1:0-83852 GCA_039000515.1 Timema cristinae | reverse complement strand
TTTTTTTTTCTAGCTAAAAAAAGCTGCTTTTTAATTACATCGTGTTAAAACCCATTGGCTACGAATTTTTGTATTTTTTAAAATTAACATTGAAAACGCTGTTTTAAAAATTTGGGCGCATAGTTTAAGCAATTGATTGGGCCGACTAGACTATTTATTTTTGGTCAAAGCAACGTTCCCAAAAACCTATTTTGGTATCATCTGGGCTAAACACTCTGAGCAGCCTAAAAAACCTGCAAACCCCTTTTAGTCCCAAATACCAGTCAACCGAGAACACCCCCTATTTTTTTTACAAATTTATATAATGGAATTTTAAGTTTTGGACAATAAAAAATGAATTTTTTCTTTTATTTAATTTATGAAGAGCCCTTTTTAATCTGCTTTTATAATGTAATCATGCGTCCCCTAGGAAAGAAAAACTTAATGAGACTTTAATAAGCAAAGAAACCATCCCTTTTAAAAATCCATTAGATATAGGTGTGAAATAGGGTTTTGTGGCTCTAGTTTTTTTATATATAAATATATTTAAAAAAATTTTTTTATATAAAAAAATATATATATTTTTTAAAAAATAAAATTTTAATAATATAAAATATATATGAGTGTGTAATAAAACGTGTTTCTAAAATATATATAAAAAGAAGATCGTGACTCACTGACGACTCATCAACGCCAGGCCCACCCCCTTTGGACCTAGAAACTAAAATTTTTTGCACGAAGTTTTTTTTATAATGTAAAAAGGAATAAGGCCAGTTTTTCGAAACCCCAGGGGATGGGGAATAAAGTTTTATTTATTTTTTTCGTTTTTAAAGTTGCCTTATTCCGTAACAAAAATTATTGGGGGATTTAAAAATTTTGGTAAATAAAAAAGGAGTTTTTGTCTGTGTGCGATGATACCCAAATCACGGGACCCGAATCAAAAATTTTTAAAACATGGGTGGAGGGAAGGGGTCCAAATGCACCTCAAAGCCGGGTTTTTTTAAAATTTTTTAATTAGCTTTTTAAAAGTATTTTTAACAATTTTTTTTAAAAAAATATTTTTTTAATCTGGTTTTATAATTATTTTAAAGGGAAAAAACGGCACTTTAAGGGTGGGGGGTGAAGTTTATGAAATTTTTATACCCTGGGACGGGAAAACGCCGTGCTTTGTTGCTATAAATATTTTAAAGAGCTACACTCTGTTAACAGCGGATTGCTTTAATTATATTAAGAGCTAACACTCGTTTTAAAAACACGGATTGCTAGTAAAAATTTTTAAGACTATACTATATGTTAATCACGGATTGCAATATATTATATAAAACTATACTACTCGTTTTAATCACGGATTGCTAGTTAATTATTAAGAACTTTTCCGCTTTTTAATCACGGATTGCTATATAATATTAAAGAGCATCTACTGTGTTAATCAGGGGATTGCTGTAAATATAAAGAACTATTCCGCGTGTTAACAGGGGTTTGCTAGTATAATATATTAAGAGCTATACACTCGGTTAATCAGGGGGTTTCTAGTAAATTATTAAGAGCATACTACTCGTGTTAATCACGGGATTGCTATAAAAATATTTTAAAACTATTCCCCGTTTTAATCAGGGGGTTTGCTATATATTTATTTTAAGAGCTATACACTCGTTTTAAATCAGCGGATTGATAGTATAATAATAAGAACATCCCTTTAATCAGCGATTGCTAAAAATTTTAATTAAGAGTATATACTCTTTTAAATCAGGGGGTTTGCTAGTATAATATATAAGAGCATACTACTCGTTTAACAAGGGATTGCTATTATAAATATTAAGAATATTCCGCGTGTTAATCAGGGGGATTGCTAGTAAAATATTAAAGCAACCCACTCGTGTTATTCAGGGGGATTGCATTAATATATTAAAGCAAAACTACTCGTGTTAATCAGCGGTTGCTAGAAATATTTTTAAGAACTTTCCGCGGTTATTCAGGGGGATTGAATAAAATAAAAATTAAGAGAAAAACTACTCTTTTAAACAGGGGGAATTGCTATAAAAATATTAAGAGCTATAATACACGTTTAATCAGCGGATTGCTATAAAAAATTATTAAGAGAAAATATTTCTGTTAATCAGGGGGTTTGCTATAAAAATTTTTAAAAAGAGCATACACCTTTAATCATCGGATTGCTAGTATAAAAAATAAGAGCATACTACTCGTGTTAATCACGGTTGCTAGTAAATAATTAAGACTACTCCTCATGTTAACAGGGGGTTTGATAATAATATATTAAGCTACCCTCGTGTTAATCAGCAAAAATGCTAGTATAATATATTAAGACACCCCTGTTAATCACGGGATTGCTAGTATAAAATTAAGAGCTTACAACTCATTTAATCAGGGATTGCAGAATAATATTTTAAGAGCACTCCAATGAAAACAGGGGGTTTCTGGGTATAATATATTAAATCACTCCTCGTGTTAATCAGCGGATTCTATAAATATTTTAAGACATACTACTCGTTTTAACAGGGGATTGCTATATAATTATTAAGACTATACTGTCGTGTTAACACGGGTTTGCTATATAATATTTAAGAGCAAAACTACCGTGTTAATCACGAAATTGCTAGATAAAAATATTAAACATATAATCGTGTTAACAGGGGGATTGCTATATAATAAATTAAGAGCTATACTACCCTGTTTATCAGGGGATTGCTATAAAAATATTAAAGTAACTACCCGGTTAATCAGGGGGAAATGCTAATAAAAATTTTTAAAGACTTTTCCCCTTTGGTTTCAGGGGGATTGCTATTTTAAAATATATTAAGAACTTTTCCACGTGTTAATCGGGGGGGATTGCTAGTAAAAATTATTAATACTATCCGCGTGTTAACACGGGTTTTACTATAAAATATATTAAGAGCAAACCCCTCTGTTAACACGGGATTGCTAGTATAATATTTTAAGAGCATACACTCGTGTTAATCAGCGGGAGGGTTAGTATAATTTTTAAGAGCTACTCCCCTTTTTAATCAGGGGGATTGCTAAATAATATTTAAAGACTACTCCTCATGTTAATCAGCGGGATTGCTAGAATAATTATTAAACTACTCCCGGTTAATCACGGATTGCAGTATAAATTTTAAGACATACAATCGTGTTAATCCCGGATTGCTAGTAATAATTTTAAGAGCTATACACCGGTTAACAGGGGATTGCTAATAAATATATTAAAGCTATACTACTCGGTTAACAGCGGGTTTGCAAGTATAATATTTTAAAAGAGCTATTTCCCTGGTTAATCAGGGGATTGCTAGTTAATATAAAAAGAGCTATACTACTCTTTTTTTAATCGCGGATTGCAATAATATATTAAGACACTCCTCGGTTAAACCGGGGGTTTGTTGTAAAAAAAAAGAGCTACTCCTCGGTTAATCAGGGGGATTGCTAAATTATTAAAAGCTACTCCCGTTTTAAATCACGGATGCTATATAATATTTTAAACATTCCGGGGTTTAATCGGGGGATTGCTATATAATAATTAAAGGGCTATTCCGCGGTTAATCAGCGGATTGCTAGTAAAAATTTTAAGAGCTATCTACCGTGTTAACAGGGGGATTGCAGAAAAAAATTAAAGCTATACACCGTGTTAATCAGGGGGATTGCTAGTAAATAAATAAGAGGTATTCCCGTTTTAAAACAAGGGGTTTTGCTATATAATATTTTTAAGAGCTCCCTCTTTAATCAGGGGATTGCTAAAAATTTTATTAAGAGCTAACTACCTGTTAATCAGGGGGATTTAGTATAATTATTAAAGTTACTCCTCTTTTAAATTCAGGGGAGCTAGATAAAAATATTAAAGCTATACTACCGTTTAATCGCGGATTGCTAGAAAAATATATTAAAAAAGCATTCCGCTGTTAATCAGGGGGTTTTTCATATAATATATAAAGCTATACTATCGATTTTTAACACGGGATTGCTATTATAATATATTAAGAGGTATTCCTCGGTAATCAAGGGGATTGCTAGTATAATAAAATTAAGAGCTACTCCCATGTTAATCCGGGATTGTTAGTATAAATTAAAAAGGGCAAACACCGTGTTAATCAGGGGGATTCTAGTAAATATATTAAGAACATTCCGCGTGTTAATCAGGGGGTTTGCTAGTATAAAATTTTAAAACTATCCGCGTGTTAATCAGGGGGATTGCTAGTATAATAAATTAAGAGCTTTTATACCGTTTAATCAGCGGGATTGCTATAAATATATTAAGAGCTTTTCCGCGTGTTAATCAGAGGGTTGCTAGATAAATTTTAAAGAGCTATTCCTTTTGTTAATTAGTCGGTTAAAGGGGCTCAGTGAGGGGGGTACTGAAGATGGGGTTTTCGGGGGAGAAGAAATATGGTGAAAGAAACACCCTTGACCCCAAGCAGAGGTCAGCATAGAGACTTTTTCAGAAAGGCCCGGGAAGCGGCTGCGGGGGTATGAGGATGTAGGGCGGGAAGGAAGAAAGGGGCAAAGAAAAAAAGAAAAGCGCATAAAGGCCAGGCCGGAAGCAGAGAACGACACAATCGGGAAGGGGAGGAGGGGGAAAGAGCGAAACCGGGGAATGGCGAAAAGGCTCAGTCAGCTATGTGAGATGCTGAAACAGAAAAAGGGGACCCAAAGGGGGGCAGCATCCTAAAGTGAAGACTTCGCACATTTCACGATATGCAGATTTTTGGAGGCAATTTACGAACTCAAGACCGAAACGAGAGACTGGGGAAGGAGGAGAAAGGAATGGGGGGGAAGAGGCTTGAAAGGAAACGCCCCCCTTTTGCGCAGGGGCTGCAGCGGGAACCAAGGCCCGTCGGGGGGATGGGGGAAGAGGATCCTCCGGCCCAGAAATAAAAGGGACCAGACTAACGGGGGGGCAAAGTTGTTCATCACACATGAAAGGGGTGAGAAACTAATTTAAAAAAATTTGGGGGCATGGGACAATAAACCCACAAAGGGAAAAGGGATTCAATTTGGGTCCACCGGCCAGCTGGAAAGTCTTTTTAGTGGAAACAAAGGACGGGACTGACCTAGACAAAATAAAAAAAAGTGAAGGGCATCGATCACTAAAGTTGAGGGGCCCAAAAAGGAGACCGATGGTTACAGTGTCGACTACCTTGGACATGAAAGAGGGCGAGTTTAAGGAGGGTTTGTACTTGCAGAACCTAAGGCCGACATAAGGCGGGAATTTTTGGGAGGGGTTTTTAAACCCCCCTTCGGACAGGGAAAAGAGGGGAGGGAACAGACCAGTGGGGAGGTTTCCCCTAATAAAAAGGAGATCTGGGGGGAGCGAGTTTATCTCCGGTTTACCAGGTCTCAGTTAAGGACTTCCCGGTGGGTTTCGAGGGGCAACCTGTATGGCCTCGGGCCCCAGGGTTAAATACGTCCTAAGAAGGAAAATGTTGTGGGATTGTGCAGGCGCCATGAGAAAGGGAAAAACTGGGAGAAAAAGGGAGGGAAGTGCATTCCGTGCCACAATAGGGGGGAAAGGCAAATGTAAAGCACCAAAAGAGGGGGTGCAGACTTACCAACTCCGCTGGACAGACAGATTTAATCACCGACTATGGACAGTGATAAAAAGGACTTGGTTTAAATACTAACAAAAATCTGGGACGCTAGAAGGGGGACAAGGACAGGGATGACTGAGATCCGGAGTAGAGACGGAAAAGGGTCGAGGGCAGGGAAATTGTCCCTCGAGAAGGAGGAGGAAACCAGCAGAGCGGAGAGTTTTGAGGGAGGGGAACGATAGCCAGGGGATGGCAAATATCCGAATAGGAGGTAGTTCAAAGAAAAAGGAAGGCGGGGAAAAAAAGGAGGCAGGGGATGAAGAAGAGTTTTTGGGGTAATCGGGGGAGGTGTAAGATTCCCTGCCACGTGATATGGGGGGTCTTGTTTAAAAAGGAGTGAGGGGGACGGGGATGTAAAGCGATACTCTGCTCGGAGAACATTAATCCATCGTTTCATATGGGTTCATGGAGGGACGTGGAGTTTTTTGACACACGGGGGCCTTAAAACGAGGGGGTTTACAAGGCACAAACAGTTGATATTTTTTTAAGAAGGGACTTAGGGGAGTGAATATAGCATGGGCGGATGAATCTACTGACGGAACTGGGGTTTTAGATCCCAAGGTAAAAAAAAAAAAAAAAAAACCAGTATGGGGGAGCGGGGGGAAAGGAAGTCAAAGCTTTAAAAGGGTTATGAGGTGTGGACTGGGTTTATCGGGGTTCGTCAAAGACGGTATTTGCAAAAAGGGGGGCGCAAGAAAAATGGGGTACCGGATAGAAAGGAGTGGTAAAAAAAAAAGGTACATAGTTGGGTGGTGGGACCAAAACCCCCAAAAGGGTGGGGAAGAGGGGACAGGGCCCACATGGGCCCCAACCCAAAGATGACTCTGTATGGGTTTTTTAAGGCATACTTTTAGGGACCCAAGCGAACCCTGAAGACTAATGCCATCAAAAAAGGAGAGGGGATATTGAACGTAAGAAAAAAGAAACAGAACGTCCCCCGAAAAGTTATTTTCGAAGGCTTTTCAGAAACTCGAAAGAATCCAAAGGGGGGCCACCCCAGGTGGTGGGGTTGGCCTAGGAGTATGGGGGGGATCTGAGATCAGAACGGGGTCTTCTACAGGTGTTTTAAAGGGGAAGTTTTGTATGTACGTTGGGGAAAGATATGCTCGGAAGGGGCAATATTGCATCCGGAGCTACTATGGATGGGGGGAGTGGGGGAGTATTTCAAGGACCCTGAAACAGGGAGGGCAAAGGGGTGAAAGTGATCTCAACCAAAAGCGCCTACCCAATACTGGGGAAAAGGAAGCATTATCTGGGGACACATAGCGTGGATGGGAACCCTGGCCGGGAATGAGTTCTGGGGATGGGAAAATTTGGGTCCACTGGAGATTCGGCGGCCGGTCCTTTCCACCCTGATTCCAGGTGCACAACCCGCGATAAACCGCATGGGTTAAAATGTGCGAGTGGGGTTGAGGATTCCCGCATGGCAATACGGGAAAAGGATGCTAACACCCTTTAAGGGAAGGAGGGGACCCCGAGGGAAGGGGGCTAAAAATCTCTTTAAAAACAATAACAAAAACTTTAAAGGGAAAAGGGGAAAAAGATTGGAACATCCCAAAGATAAGTTTTTGGGGGAAGGACCGGGGTGATGAACGGGAAGGAGATTAAAACAAAAGGAAGGGGTAAAAGAGGGAGGTCAAGGAAAAGGGGAAAAGAGGCACCTCGGGGGGGGGGGGAGGAAGAAAAAGACAAAGCGGAGGGGCTGGCGTGGGGGAGGGAAAAGAGGGGGAAGGAAGGTGGTGAGGAGCAAAACAAGAGACTGGCAAGAGGGTTCGGGTTATAATAATTTTTTGGGGGTCCTCCAACTCTCAGGTTGGGGGAACACCAGACGCTCCACCTCGATGAGGCATTTGTTTGGATCGGGGGAGAGAAGGGCAAACCATCCGTTTTTTCACACCAAGGCCCTGGAAAACCCTAAAGGCATAAACCTCCCACGGGAAAGTCCCAACCCTCCTTTAGAAAATAGGAAGGTTTTTTGATAAAGAAAAAAAACGATGGAAACGGGGGAATGGTATAAACATTTTTTTCCAGGCAAACGGGCGGTAGCGTTCATTTGAAGGGGGGCTTGGGCCCTGTTTTGTATTTACTCTAATCCCCCGATGGGGAGGGAAAATTTAAAAAAACAAATTGGGCAGTTGAACGCTATGCGGGGCGTGCGTGATGATGAGATCAGGGGAGGGTTTGGGGAACAAAAAAGAAAAATAATGTGCCTCCAAAGCCCCTTTTTACGGAAGGGGGTAATATCGTGGGGCCAATTACCCCCGGGGGGAAGACAGTTGTATAATGGGATAGAGCGAGGATTATAATAGTCATGCGCGGGGGCCCACGATAAAAGGGTGGGCAAAATTGCCACGAGAAGGGCATTGCGTGGGAAATAAGAAAACCCAGTCATGCGAGTTATCCCAGTCAAAAATGTACTTCCCGACGAGAAGAGATAGAAAACCCACCTAAAGCTAAAACTATATAAAACCTTTTGGGAAGGCCGATTTTAGTGGGAGCGGGTCAAACGCGAATCACCTCTATGGGGTTTATGTGATTTAGAAACCGATGGGGAAAGGGAGAGGGAAAAGACTTAAAAAGAGGGGAAAATTGGGGGAGGGGTATCAACAAAAAAGCTGGAGGGAGAACGTTTTGGGAACCCGCCACCCATTGGACTACAGGGGGTAAAACTATAAGATGTACTCTATGCAGCAGAAGCGGGAGGTATTTCGAGACTGGAAGGTACTGGGCGGGGAAAAATAAGGACCACAATAAACACCTTTGAGGGAGTGGGAGGAATGGATGCTGAAGGAAGTCTAAAAAAAAAAAAAAAAAGATTTAACATGAAGAAGGCCAAATGGGGAAGATGAGAAGGAGGGCTTTCCGGAGAGGATTGAGAGAGGGGGGGAAAGTGAATGCAAGGGAAAAAAACTAACCAGGGCTGTACAACGACAAGAAGCCCCTACGGGGAGGGAAAAAGGGGGGGTCCACGCGGGGAACAAATTTTTTAACGATGGACTTTGAAGACATAGGCAAGGCGAGACCACGTAAAATATCAAACGGAGATGGATCCACGCAAAGGGATTCCTGTTGGAAGAATACAGAGACAAAAAAGAGACTACTCAGCCGCCCTTCCTACGAAAAATGAGGGTGGGAAAGGATGTGCAGGGGCAATTAGAGCAAAAGCATGGGAATACCTTTCCAAATGGCGACGGGGGAAAGTGAGCCCCCACGGTCACTAAAAACTCAGAAAAACCCGGTGGGGATGACGTCGGGGGGGAGGACTCAGCAAGGTTGTTGGTGAGCTCGCTGCTCCCCGGATGACGAGGGGGGGGACAGTGAGAATAGGGGGAGATGAAAGACAAATGACGGGAAAATACCCCAAAAGAGACAGGGCCGACCCCTACGCAAAGGGGTAATCAGATTTGTAGCCAGAAAGAAAAGGAAGAAGGGACCGGGGCCCGATGGAATCAGTGCGAGGTCCTTCACCATCATGAAAAAAGAGCAAAACCCTTCTTACGGGGCTATTGAAGATGCACCACTCAAGCAGAGTCCCGAAGTGTGGAAGCAAGTGAGGGAGTCTTCTTGTAAGGGGGAGAGAAGGGTCCACAAATCCCCCAACGTAAGGCCCCAAACTTGTTAAACGCTGCGGCAAGCTTCAGAAAAGATAATTTTTAAAGGGTTTACATAAATAGAAGAATAGTAGGGATCATGGGGAAAAAAAACGGCTTAGGAGGGAGGTCCACGGAGGGTGCTACGTGAGGGGTAAAAATGATTTTTAGGGGGTCACAGGAAACACGTATGGGGCTATTTTGGACCCCCTCGGGGGCATTTGACAACTGGTGGCCCGCCCTTTTTGAGACCTAAAAAGGGTACGATTTCCGGGGACCTCTATAGAGTCTTTCCCGACTAATTTCAGGGGCAGAATGCAACCTTGAATGTCCGGGGCAGAGATTAGTAAACGATTAACGAAGGGATGTCCCCCAGGGGTGGGTCTGGGGCCGATCTTCGGGGACATAGGAAAGGAACCGGGACTGACAAAAGGAGGCTCCCCCGGGGAAACGGCGGGGTGCCCGTTTCCCGCGAACTTTTATTGAAAAAAAGAAGCAATGTAAGGATGGAATTGGAAAACCAAGAGCAAAACCCCGTGCTTGCGGGGTTTTCAACTCTTGGTGTAAAAAGAGTCAAGTTAAGCCCTACCCGGCCGGCGAAAAACCGGCTTAGGGTGCTTTTCCGGGGAGGGTAAAAGGAAAACCCATATGAACGGGGAAATGACGGGAGCGGGTCGGAGCGTTTCGGGAACCCAAACGGAGCGGCAGCCGGGCCCGGAAGAGGGGAAAGTTTAAATTAAAGTAATTTGTAAAAAAAATTTTTTTTTAAAAATTTTAAATTGGAGCTACTTTTAAGCTGGTTTAAGTTTTTTTTAAGTCCATAAAAAGTGGTTTTCTTTAGTGATTTAGGGGGGGAGCGAGAACCCCCGGTAGGGGGGGCCTCCCCGGGTGGCGGATAGGGGGATGCCCCGGTCCCCCGCCCCCCGGGGAAACCTTTGTACTTGGGGGGGGGGAAGTCTGGAGGCGGGGGGAAACCCGGGGGGTTTTAAAGGCCCCGGGGGCGGCCCAAACCAAAACAAAAATAAAAACAATAAGGACATTAGAATAAGTGTGAAATTTAAAAAATTTAAAATCTTATTTTAAACAAAAAGGACTAAAAATTGTGGGAAAAGATTTAAGCGATAAAATAAAAAAGCCCCAAATTTAAAAAATAGATTGGAAAAATAAAGTTGGGATTAAAAAAATTTTGCATTAAAATGAAAGGGTTTTCAAATTTTGGTTTTTTTCAATAAATTTTATATCTTTTTAATTGGGCGGGATTGCTATTTATAATAAAAATTAAGACTACTCCTCATTTTTAAATAAAGGGGGAAATTGCTAAATAATTATTAAGACTACCCCTCGTTTTAATTTAAACGTGTTTGGGGTTTAGTAAAAATTATATTAAAGCTACTCCTCATTTTTAATCAGAGAGATTCCCAGTATAATAAAATTAAAGCTATACTATTTCCGGTGTTAATCAGCGGGTTTGGGCAGTAAAAAAATTTTTTAAGGGCTCCCTTCCTCGTTTTAAATCAGAGGGTTTTGCATATAATAATTAAAGCAACCCTCCTTTTCCCCCAAGGGGTTTCCCTAGTATAAAAATATTAAAAGCTACTCCTCATTTTAATCAGAAGAATTGCAATAAAAATATTAAGAGCTAAACTACTCGGGGGGGTTAATCAGAGGGTTTGGCTAGTTAAAATTATATTAAAGCTAAAACCACTCGTAAAAAACAGGGGGATTGCTAGTAAATATTTTAAAGGGGCTACTCCCGTGTTAATAAAGGGATTGCAGTAAAAATATTTTAAAGAAAAAACTCCTCATTTTAAAATCAGGGGGATTGCTAGAAATATATATTAAAGCTTTTCCTTGTGTTAAGCAGGGGGTTTGTTATATAATTTTTAAGAGCAAACTCCCTCTTTTTTTTAATCATTGGGATTGCTATATAATATATTTAAAGCAAATACTACCCCGTTTTAATAAATGGGGTTTGCTAGAAAAGAAAAAAAAAGCTACCCTCTTTTAATCAGAGGATTGGTTTAGTATAAAAAAATTAAGAGCATACTACTCGTTTTAAACCGCGGGGATTGTAGTATAATAAAAATTAATGGCTACTCCCCTTTTAAATCATTTGGGATTGCTAAAAAATAAAATTAAGAAGCTCTCCTCATGTTAATCAGAAAATTTGCAAGTAAAAATTATATTAAAGCTTTACAAAACCCGTTTTAAAACACGGGATTGCAAGTATAAAAAAATTAATAGCTACTCCTCGTGTTAATAAAGGGGATTGCTATAAAAAATATTAAAGCAACCCTCATTTTAAATCGGGCGGATTGCTAGAATTATATTTTGGGAGAGCATTCCTTGTTTTAAAAGCAGGGGGATTGCAGTAAAATTTAAAATTAAAAGGGCCTACTCCCATTTTTAATCAGGGGTTTTTGCTATATAAATATTTTAAAGAGCAAAATACAAACTCGTGTTAATAAAGGGGATTGCTAGAAAATTTATATTAAGAGCTACTCCCAGTTAATCAAGAGATTGGCTAGTATAAAAAATTAAGACAATACTACTCGTGTAAATCAGGGGGAAGGGCTTTTATAATATATTAAGGGCGATTTTTTTCGTGTTAATCAGTGGGATTGCTAGTATAATAATTAAGAGCTACCCTCATGTTAATAAAAGGGGTTTGCAATTATAATATTTTAAAGACTACTCTTTTTTTAATAAAACGGGTTTTGCTATATAAAATTTTAAAAGACAAAACCCCTCATTTAATCAGAGAGATTGAAAAGAATAATATATTAAAGGCTATACTACTCGGTTTAAAAGGGGAAAGGGCTAGTAAATTTTTAAAGGGGCTACTCCTCGGGTTAATAAAGGGGGGAATTGCAAAGTATAATAATTAAGAGCTACTCCTCGTGTTAATCAACGGGTTTGCTAGTATAATAATTAAGACTACTCCTAAATTTAATCAGTAAATTTGGGCTAAAATAATATTTTAAAGCTATACACTCTTAAAAAAAAAAGGGGGTTTGCTAGTAAAAAATTTTTTTAAGACTAAACCACTCGGTTAAACAGGGGAATTGCTATATAATATTTTAAGGGCCCTACCCCTCGTGTTAATCAGAGGATTGCAGTATAAATTTTTAAGAGCTACCCCTCGGGGTTAATCGGGGGATTGCTATTATAATAAAATTAAAGCACTCCTCGTTTTAATAAAGGGGATTGCTATAAAATTTATTAAAGCTACCCCTAAATGTTAATCAAGGGATTGCTAGAAATAATATATTAAGAGCTATACTATTTCGTGTTAATCAGGGGGAATTGCTAGTTAATTTTTAAAGAGCTACCCTCATTTAACAAGAGATTGTTTAGTAAATAAAATAAAAGAGCATACAACACGGGTTAATCAGAGGGTTTTGCAAAGTATAATTAAAAAAGGCAAATACTACTAGGTTAACCAGGGGGATTCATTTAAATAAAAAAAGAGCAAAAACCCCCGTGAAAAAACACGGGATTGCAAGTATAATAAAAATTAAGACAAACCCCTTCGTTTTAAATCAGGGGGTTTTGCAATATAATTTAAAAAAGGGGGCAAACCCCCGTTTTTTAATCAAAAGGGATTGCTATAAAAATATTTTAAGAGCTACTCCTAAAATTTTTAATCAAGAGATTGCTAGTATAAAATATTAAGAGCTATACTACTCGTTTTAAATCAAAAAGGGATTGCTAGTATAAAATTTTTTAAGAGGTATTCCCCCCTGTTAATCAACGGATTCTAGTATAAAAAAAATTAAAGAGCAAATTCCGCTTTTTTAATCAGGGGGGAGCTGGGTTTTAATAAAATTAAAGCAATACTCCTCGGTTAAATCAGGGGGTTTGTTTGTTTTAATTTTAAAAAGAGGAAATTCTCCTTTTTAATCAACGGGTTTGCTAGAAAATTAATTAAAAAGCTAACCACCCCCCGTGTTAATAAACCGGGAAATTGCTAGTAAAAATTTTTTAAAGGGCAAATCCCCCCGGTTTTAAATTTCAGAGGGTTTGCAAGTAAATATATTAAGACTACTCCTCATGTTAAACGGGAGAGTTTGCTACTATAATATTTAAAGACCCTATACAACTCGTTTTAAAACAGGGGGATTGCAGTATACAAAAATTTTAAAGGGAGCAAATACTACCCGTGTTAATAAGGGGGGGTTTGCTATATAATATATTAAGAGCTATTCAGCGTGTTAACACCGGGATTGCTAGTAAAATAAAAATTAAAGAGCTATACTATTTCGGGGGAAATTTCAGCGGGATTCAAACAAATAATATTTTAAGGGGTATTCTCCCTTTTAATAAAAGGGATTGAAGTATAATAAATTAAGAGCTATTCCGCGTTTTAAATTTAGCGGGTTTGGCTTTAATAAATATTTTTAAGAGCTTTACTACTCGTGTTAAATCAGCGGGTTTGCTAGTAAAATTTATTTTAAAAGGGGTATTCCCCTGTTAATAAAACGGGATTGCAAGTAAAAAATATTTTAAAGCAACTCCTCGTGTTAATCAGGGGGGTTTGCTAAATAAAAATTTTAAAGGACAAAACTCCTCGTGTTAATCAGCGGGTTTTATAGTAAAATATTTAAAAAAACAAACCTAAAATTTTAAAACACGGGATTGCTAGTAAAAAAAAATTAAGAGCTTTTTCCCGCGTGATAATCAACGGGATTCCCTGTAAAAAAAAATTTTAAAGGGACTATACCACCGTTTTAAAATCAGGGGGAAATTGCTAGTAAAATATTAAGAGCTATAACCACCCCGTGTTAACCCAGGGGGTTTGCTAGAATAATAAAATTAAAGAGCTAATCCGCGTTTTAAAACCCTGGGGGATTGCAAGTAAAAATATATTAATGCTATATTTAACTCGTGTTAATCAGGGGTATTGCTAGAAAAATTTAATTTTAAAGAGCTTTTCCGCTTTAACACGGTTTTGCAAGAAATAATATTTTAAAGAGCTATATTTCCGTGTTAATCACGGGATTGCTAGTATAATATTTTACAGCTTTTCCGGGGTTGTAAATCAGGGGGATTTGCTATTAAAAAAATATTAAAAAGCTATACTACCGTTTTAAATCGCGAGATTGCAATTAAAAAATATATTAAGACTATACTACTCGGGGTTAATCACGAAAATTGCTAGAAATAAAATTTTAAAGAGCTTTTCACTCCGTTTAAAATCAGCGGGTTTGTTTGGTATAAAAATTTTAAAAGAGCACCCCGTTTTAAATCACGGGATTCTGATAAAATATTAAGAGCTACTCCTCATTTTTAATAAAACGGGATTGCTAAAAATTAAATATTAAGAGCTATTCCTTGTTTTAAGCAGGGGGAAATTGCTGGGAAATAATAATTTTTAAAAGAGCTCCCCCCAAATTTTTAATCAGGGGGTTTGCTAGTTTTAAAATTTTTTTTTAAGAGCTATCCAAACTCGTTTTAAACCCAATCGGAAATTGAAAGAATAATATTTTAAAGAGCTACCCTCATTTTTAATCAGAGAGATGGCTAGTAAATAAAAAAAGGGGCTATACTATTTCGTTTTTAAAACGGGCGGGATTGCTTAAAAATTAAAAAGGGGTCCCCCTCTTTTTAATCAGTGGGATTGCTATAAAAATAAAATTTTTAAGAGCTACTCCTAAATGTTAATCAAAGAGATTGCAGTATAATATATTAAGAGCTATCTACTCGGGGTTAACCCAGGGGGTTTGCTAGTAAAAATATATTAAGACCCATAAAATTTCGTTTAATCGGGGGTTTGCAAGTATAATATATTATAAAGGAAAAATTCCGCGTGAAAAATCGGGGGATTGCAAAGTATAATATTTTTAAGAGCTATCCTACTCGTTTAAAATAGCGAATATGCTAGTATAATATATTAAGAGCTATAACACTTTTTTAATCAACCGGGATTGCAGTAAAATATATTAAGAGCAATTTTCCCGTGATAATCGGGCGGGATTGCTAGAAATATATTAAAAAGCTATTTCCCCCATGTTAATCAGCGGGATTGCTATTTTAAAATTTTTAAGACATTCCTTTTTAAGAAAGCGGAATCCCAAGTATAATAATTTAAAGCTACTCCTCTTTGTTAATCATGGGATTGCTATTATAATTTTATTAAAAACAAATACTCTCGTTTTTAACATGGGGATTGCAAATAATTTTTATTAAGAGCTACCCTCATTTTAAATCAGAGAGATTCCCTAGATAAAAAAATTTTAAAGACTATACAACCGTTTTTAAATCAGGGGGTTTGCTATTTAAAATTTAATTATTAAGGGCAATCCTCGTTTAATCAGTGGGATTGCTAGTATAATATATTAAAAGAAGCAAACCCCATTTTTAATCAGGGGGATTGCTAGTAAAATATATAAAGCAACTCCTCTTTTAAAATCAAGGGGATTGCTAGAAAAATTTAATTAAAAGGCTACCCCTCATGTTAATCAAAGTTTGCTTAGTAAAAATATATTAAGAGCTATACAAACCCCGTGTTAATCAGGGGGAAATTGCAGTATAATATATTAAGGGCTACTCCTCGTTTTAATCAGGGGGTTGCTAATAATATATTAAAGCAACCCCTCATTTTAAATCAGAGAGTTTTGCTAGTATAATATATTAAAGCTAATACTGGGTTTTAAACGAGGATTGCTAGTATAATAAATTAAGAGCTATACCACTGGGTGTTAATCAGTGGGATTGCTAAAATAATATATTAAAAGGGCACTCCTGGGGTTTAATCAGGGGGATTGCTAGTAAAAATAAAATTAAGAGCTACTCCTATGTTAATCAGGGGGAATTGCTAGTAAAATAAATTAAAGCTACCCTCGTTTAAAAAACGAGATTGCTAGTATAAAAAATTTTAAAAAGCTCCCTCTTTTTAACCCGGGAGGGTTTGGGGCTAGTAAAATATATTAAGAGCTATACAACTCGGGTTAATAAAAAGGGATTGCTAGAATAATATATTAAGAGCTACTCCTCATTTTAAATTTCAAAGAGATTGCTAGAAATAAAATTAAGAGCTATACTACTCGTGTTAACCCGAGGGATTGCTAGTAAAAAAATTAAGACTTCCCTCTCGTTTTAAAAAAAAAGGGAAATCTAGAATAATATTTAAAGCTTTTCCACAAGTGTTAATCAGCGGATTGCTAGTATAAAATATTAAGAGCTATACCCCCTCGTTTTAAATTTCAGGGGGATTGCTAGTATAAAAATTTTAAGGGCTACTCCTCGTGTTAATCAGGGGGTTTTTGCTGGGAAAATATTTTAAAAAGAGCAACTCCTAAAGTTAATCAGAAAAGATTGCAAGTATAATATATTAAAGCTATACAACTCGTTTTAAACAGAGGGTTTTGCAAGTATAATTTTTTAAAAGAGCAATACCACCGTGTTTAATCAGGGGAAATTCCCTAGTAAAAAAATTTTAAAGGGAGCTATACCACCCTTGGTTTTAAATCAGGGGGATTGCTATATAATAAAATTAAAGGGGCTCTCCTGGGTTAAACAAGGATTGCAAGTATAATATTTTTAAGACAAACCTCGTGTTAATCAAGGGGATTGCAAAGTAAAATATATTAAGAGTTTACCCCTCTGAATCAAGAAAAATTGAAATTATAATAAATTAAGAGCTAACACTCGGTTAATCAGCGGTTTGGCTAGTAAAAAAATTTTAAGGGCAAACTCCTCGAGTTAATAAAGGGGATTGCTAGATAATTATTAAGGGCTACTCCTCGGGGTTAAACACGGGATTGCTAGAAAAAAATTTTAATTAAGAGTACTCTTGGGTTTTTAATCAGCGGTTTCAAGAAATAATAGATGACCAGTGCAAATCCGGCCCTCTCAAAACTCTGGGGAAACAAAGGAGTAGCGGGAATGAAACGATAGGGAGACTTGGCTTTAAAATTCCCCTTTGTCACGGGTTTGGGAATAACCAAGACCCCTTTCACAAAAATGATATTTTTAACACGAGCCCAACTTTTTGTTATGATTTTTGGGAACTGGACATAATTTAACTTTCCTAATATTTCCCACAGCTATCGGGGCCTGTACCCCACAGTAGAGACCTCTCCGAAACTGATTCATGGAGCTGAGGTCTAGAAGATGTTGCTATTTTCGAGTCCCTAAACGGGCCTACACTGAGGAAGAAAATAAGAAAAATAGGTTTCAAAAAAGTACGTTTTAATTTTTAAACCATTTTTTAAATTTAAAAACCCGGACGGGATTAAATGATCTGGTTCGTTTTCCCTAAATTTTATCTAAGAAAAAAGCTAAATTTTGACTTCTTTTTGAACATTCTTCTATGCACGATGACCTATAAAAAAACCCCCAAAGACGGTACTTTTTACTAGAGGCCTTGTAACAGAAAGTTGTTGTCTCTTTTGAGGAGACAGTGGGACGGGAAAAGACCACTCTATCGAAAAAAATTTGGCCAATTAGAAAAGCGCCACTTCGGACAAAATAACATATTAATCATGCCCTTCAAAAAAATAAAAAATTTTACCCTTCCACCGATACATCTCAACCCCGGATTTGGGAAAACCCTATTTTTTAAAATTAAGGGAAAAGGGTAAGGGCAAGGTTCTATTTCCCAAAAAAGACAATTTCCCCTGATTAAATGAAGCAAGATAAAGGGAGGGCATATTTTTTTGGTCCCAATTAAGATAATTAGTAATTCCTTTCGAAACAGTAAAAAAAATAAAAAAAATTTTGGCTGATTGAAAAATACAGAGAACTACGGGGAAAAACTGAGAGGGCCTTTCATGGACTCACGTTTGGAAAAATTTCCTCAACAACTTGGGTCTGTAGGAAACACCGGGTATATCAAACCCAATTGAAACTTTAAAGAACTTTTCAAAAAAATATTTTAAATTAAAATCTACTACCCATTGGGGCAATCCCTTTCCCTATTTCCACTAAGGGGTTGGAATTGAAAGAGTATGTAAGGGGGGAAACCCAAATTTGCGTGGAGGAAAATTGGGAAAACCCATTTAGGAAAACTAACCCCCCCTTTTTTTTCCCCAAAGTAAATTTCCCAAACCCCTTGACCTCCCCTTCCTCGGCAGTCAAAGAGAAAACACAAAAACTAGCACGTTAGCTAATTTAACGCCACTGAGGTTTGGTCAAAATATATTAAAAAGGCAAATTTCTGATGGAAAAGGGAAAAATTAATAGGGTTTGAATTTGAAAGAAATGTCCCCCAAAGGGGCCGATGGTGTAAGCGCCAAATCTCGCCCCTAGACTAGACTGTCGAAAAAAGGGGGGAGATAAAGGGAATTCAAATCTGAGGGTGGTTTTACACTCTCTCCTCTCTCTCCTCCATGAAAATTTGAAGGAAAAATTTTAACAAAAATTAAAACCCTTTTTCCAAACCCTAATAATATCATGGGTAATTAGTACAAAAGCTAAAACCCCTAAGGGGGAAAGTTTCCCGTGGTGCAAAAATGCCCAACCTTTACATGGATAAAAAGTGAGAAACCACCTGAGGGGGTTTTCAAACCTGCTCCCCTTTGTAATGGGGCAGTTCAAAATTTTATGGAGGTTTTCCCTTTAAAAAAAAATTCAAACCATTTAAAAACAAATAGTTAGAAAATTAAATTTAAATTTGGGAAACTATTAAGCCCTTTAACCACTAAAAAATTTTAAGCGTGAAGAATTTTGGGAAGGTAGGAAGTATCTTCCCAAAACCCAAAGGATGATTTTATTTAAAGGGTGGGTAAATTTTTGGGAGGTGGGCGACGACCCAGGGGAAAAATTTTTGACAAACCCCCTCTAGGGTTTAACGGACTTTCCAAACTAAATGCCAAAAAAAGGGTACATCTCGGCGGAAATTTCCCCCAGCACAGTAAAAACCAGAGATGAAAGCGCAAGCAAAAAACTTTTTCCACAATAAAAAACATTTTACTTTTAATTTATTTCCCTCGACCCTCGAGAGAAATTATTGTGGAACGTAAAAGAATAAAACTCGATTTTTGGGATAAATGTCACGTTTTCATGACCCCTTTGAAACAAAACAAAAGTTTTTTTCCGATTACCGTATTTTCCTGCCCTGTATTTTGGGGCTATACCCAAAAAATTATTTCGCCCGTTTGGGGCTAAAACTTGATTCGGGGGTTTTCAAAAAGGGTTCCCCCCCCCCAAAAAAATTTAAGGGGAATTTACTAAAGGCAAAAAGAAAAAATGGTTTTTCCAAAATTTGCTCCAACTATTTTGTTTACATTATAAAATCTAACATTGTTTGTAATTAAAAAACTTTTTTGGGAAAATTTAAATTTTCTTTTGAAAATGACTTTAAAAACCGAGTAAATTTTCAAATTTGTAAAATACTCCGAAAACAAATTTTGAGAAACAAAATAACTTACCATTTTTGGGGTTGTTTTATTTAAAAAAGTAAAAATCCTTTTTTTGAAATGTATTTTTATAAAACCAAAAATTTTTCTTACTATAAGCAAGTAAAATTTCCCTTTTTTTTATTTCATTTCTTGAAAAAAATTTTGGGGATTCTTATGCTTTTTGGGTTGGACAAAGAAATTTTTTTACTCAATATTTTTTGAACAGTGTTCCTATTTAAAAATCGCAATAGGAGTGTAAATTTTTTTCATTTATGATCTTTGGTGGTGTTTCTACAAAAATTTATAAACCTATTTTTTCGTTTCACAAATCGGGACGAGCTTTTAGTAAAAGGGATTATTTTAATGAAAAAAAGGATAAAGTCAGTGTGGAGTGCAAAAACATTAATTTTTTTCGTTTTTTTAAATAGCTCCACCCTTTAGTTTTTGGAAATTTTTCAAAAAGAATTATTTTTTTTAATTTTTAACAAAGAGTGATGATCTAAAACGCATACAACAAAATTTAAATGCACTACTTGCTAGTATCGGTGCTTTCACGGAGTAAATTGGCAAGACAAGTTTTTTTTTTTTTTTCCCAAAAAATTTTTAAAAAAAAACATTAATTAAAATCTCACATGAAATTGAAAGTTTAAAAAACAATTTTTTTCGCCCAACTTTTAAATTAAAAGGGGTTTTGACACAATACAAGATGGGGGAATTAAATTAGACGAGCTAGCGGGAGTAAAGGGGATGGAAAACCGTGCGAGGTTGCCGACATCCGCGGAGCTCGCCTGAGTGCCTCTTCAGAAAGGAACCAATGTATTTTTATAAAATTTTGGGTTTGGTATTTAGCGAAAAAATTTACCTTTCGATTAAAGTGTTAAAATTTTTTAATCGTCTAAAATGTTTCTTTTCCCCAAATTATATAATTACACACATGAACAATTTTTTTAAAATGGTCGAGTGTTTTTTTTTAAACCCCAATGCAGAAATTTTTAATATTACAAAATAAAGATAATGGGTTTTTTTTAAAAATTTTTAAGCATTACTCGATGTTTTCACCCCAAATTAAAGGGTTTCCTGAACCCCCCCACCAAAAATTTAACAGAAAGGAGGTAACAAGAAAATTTTTAATTTAAATAAAAAAAAAAATACCACTTGAAAACGAGTGGGACAGTTTGGGAATTTTTTTAAAGGTACATCAGTGTTCGAACGAAGCATTTTATTTTTTTTAAAATGAACATTGGGAGAAAAAACCTGATTTAAAAAGGTATACACAGGTTTATGAACTCAAAAATATTATAACCGAGGCAAACTTTTTTTTAAACATGACAAAAACTGGGTTTCAAGTGAAAACCCCCCTTTATTTTAAAACCAAAAAAAAATCGGGTTTGGGTACAAAGATTTTTATTTATTTTCCAACAATAACAATACTCGATGAGAAAAAAAGGGGGACTAGCCCAGTTTTTAGGCGAAGACATCACAAAATAAACCCAACAATATTTTTTATACACAAACAAGTGGTTGGGGGCCCAACGCCCCCGAGCACAAAGAGGGCCGCCCAAAAAGGACCCCCAGAAATTAAGATACATTGAAAGTGACCTTGAACAAATCCGAAAGCAAATAATGGAAAAATTGAAGACCCCAAACAAAAAACCCCAGAAAACTAAGGGATAACAAAAATTTTAAAAACTACTCGCCATCACGACTTCAATAACAAAACGTGTAAGGCAAGGTGCCCACAAAAAGTTCCCAATACAACAAATCAAAACCCCACCACACAGAGCCAAAATCCATTATATTTTGGGGGGCTTTCAGTTTTCCCTTGACTTACCACAAACAAACTAACAAAACAATTTTGCGTGGGCTCGCGACCCCAATTTTGACTAACTAATTTAGACTAATAGGATTTCTAACTCCCCAACAATGATTGGGAACTAATCAGCCAAAATAATTATACCAAACGTTTTAGCAAATACCTGAAAATAAACATGGTGGCGATAAGGTTTCAAAACAACCGTGAACGGATAAAGAAACCAACCCCTAAAATAGTAATTTTCTTTGATCCGGGTTTCCCCCCCCCATGATCTCTAAAAAAAAGGGACCCCCCAGCCCTCAATATAAAATAAACAAAGTTAAAGAAAAAACAAATACCCGCCCAAACAGTAATTTTGAACAAATCCGGGCCAAACAAATTTTTTTGAATAAAAGTAAAAAAACCTTTAAAACCAAAACCCTAAACCCACAACAAAAGGTGCCTCCCCAAGAGAATTGGAAAATTTCCCTTCCCATGGCTAAGAGTCCTGCCTTTTAAACACATAAAAAGGGTCACGTTTCTCATGCGGGGGAAAGCAACGGGGAAAGGGGGGGAAGGGGAGTGCACTTTTCTGGAAAAACCCTCCCATATTCCGGGCGTAATTTCAAATCGCGCTCGCCCGATGACCTTTGATATCACGCACTGTTGCCGGTGCGCAGGGGTCTTCGCACGCCAAAATCGTCTTTTTTTTTTCTCTTGGGGGGGAAGTGGGCCTAAGGTGTAACCTCGGTAAAGGTTTAATCGGTTTCATTTTGAAAAAAACCCGGGCCGGGCGAAGTTGTGTTGTGTGGACCTCGGGGAGTAGCCAAATGGAGACAGAATTGGCGACCCCCAACCACGCCTTTCCTTTTTTCATTTTTGGGGGGGAACAAATTCACCCAATAACCTGCGTCTGCTAGTTATTTGGACTTTTTTAAATAAATCCCAAAATTAATACAACTAATAAATAACATTACAAAAAAAACAAATTCTCACCCATAAATGGGGGGCTCAAAAAAACCAGCTAAAAAAAAATTTCCCTTTTTTAAAACCTTACAAACAAACTAAAATTTTACTTATCCTAAGCCATTCACGTTTTCCCAATATACTGGCAAAAAAAAACGGGTATCGAAAGGGAATATATTTTTTATCAACCTCCAAAATCTGAACAGGAAAAAATTTTTTAAAATCAACAAAAAAAAATTGGAAATTTAATTTAAAAAATGACCCCCATAAAAAGGCGGGCCCAAAAATTTTTATTTTGTAAACCAAAAATTTCCCCTAAAGAAACATAGGGAAAATAGCTGAAAAATTTTAATTTTCTAAAGTTCAATGACAAAATTTTAAAACTCGTTCCCTTGGCCCTTCTTTCAGCTGCAAAAAAAAGGTTAAACAAACAATTAAATAGTATTTGCGCCTTCAGGGGTCTCAAGCCAACTACATGCAAAAAATAAACCCTTTAAACCGCGTTTTTTTCAAAGAAATGACAAAAAATCAAAAGGGGAAATCCCGCTCGGGCCCTACCCTCAAACTAAAACCCCGAAAAACTCAAAAGTTAGCAACAAAAAAAAAAATAATCAATTTAATAAATAACAAAAATGTTTTAAACTCTCCCGTGCCCACAAAAAATATGGGGACCCGGGTTAAACCCACGCTTTTTTAACAAACCCCCCAAAACTTTCAAAAAAAAAAGGGGTTTAAAAAGCGACCCCCATGATGTTAAATACCCAAAAATTACGGAAAAAAAAGTCCATGGAATCATCTTTTTAAAATTAAAAAAATTAGTTTTACTCTAACCGTAAAAAACACAAAAGGTTTCCATGCCCCTTAAAAAATCCAAAAATAAAAATTTCCCCTTTTAACATAAAATCCAGGGCCCAAAAAAATAATATTTTAAAAATTTTTAAAATTCATAAAAAAACTTTTTTAAAAAAGGTTAAATTAACTAAGTTAAAAGGGTAATTTAGAGCATAAAAAACATTTTATCAAACTATAACACGCCCACTCCCCAAAAACGAACCCAGTATTGCAATAAGTGACATCATTAAAATAATCATATCCTATGTAGCCCCTTGAGTCTACCCACGTTTCTCAAAAGTGGTAAAACGGGAGGGGGGGGGGGTAAGGGAGTGGGTTCTTTTCCAAAGAAAAGCTGGAAAGTAAAACCCCCACCGGACTCTTTAAAGGACCAACAACGGTTTCCCCCCGACAAACCCCCCCGGTAAGCGCAGTGAACTCAAAAAGTTTTTTCCCCCCTCTTCCCTTTTTTTGTTTTGGCGTGGCTTTTTAAAAACGGGGTAAACCGGGGAGGGAAAGGGGGAACAAGGGGCTTCGGTCACGGGGTTTCCGGGAAAGGGTTTTTGGTAAACCCTTGGGTCTTTCGAGACATTTCCCCTCCCCCTTTAAAATTTTTTTAAAAATTTTTTGGGGTCCTTTTTTTTAAAGGGGTTTTCCCTTTTTCCAACATTTTTAAATTTTTTTTTCCCCAATATTTTTAGTAAAAAATATTTTTTGGTGGAAAAAAAAACCCTAATTTTAAATTTTTATTTTTTTTACGGCCAAATTTTTTTTTTTTTAAGTAAAATTTTTTTTAAAAGGTGGGGAAAAAATATAATGGGGTTTGGCAAATTTTAATTTTTAATAATTTTTTTATAAAAAAAAGAAAAGGGTTTAAATTTTGGGATTTGTTCCCCCGGGGGGTTAGGTTTTTTAATAGTAAAAGTTGAAAGGGGGAATTAGTAAATAAATATTTAAATAAAAAGGTTTGGTTTTTTTTAAATTTTTTTACCCCCCCGCCCCCCCCCAAATTTATTTCCCCCCATTTTTTTTTAAAAAAAGTTTTTTTATTTTAAATAAATTTTAATTTTAAATTTTATATATTTTTTAAAAAAATTTTCCCCCCGGCCCCCTTTGGGCTCACCCAAAAGCGTGTCTGTATCCTGGGGCAAAGGGCCTGGGTTTCGTTTTTTCGAAAAATGACTAAAATTAATTTTTTCCCATTGGTAAAATTTGATTTTTCTTAAATGTAAACGTAGAGAGGATCTAAAAAATTTTTTATTTAAAACCTTTTGGGCCCCAATTAAAGTTTTTAAAACATTTTCCCCGGGTAAAAGGGGGAAATCGGGGAAAAGGGACATACTACACGTTTAAAGGAGAAATTACAATTCAAAAACACCCCTTTAAAAAAAAAAAAAAAACCGTTTTCCCCCTTCCTATACCTTTGAGAAAAATTACATTAAAAGTTAGAGGGGGTATGTGAAATTTGATAGTCCCCGGGTGATTAAAACGTAGACATAAATTCGGGGTCAGTATCATGTAAGCAAAAATGAAATTTCACTTTAGACTATGGATTGGAAATTACCTTGGACTTTCTGACGCAGAGTTTGGGCCCTGGGGCGGGGGGCTGTACGGGATCAAACCCCCGGAATAATAAACCCCAAAAGTGAATGTTTTTGGGGTTTGGGAATAACTTTGTCGGGAAAGACAACGAATGAGACCAGCTCCAAGGTGGACACGAGGGTCAAAACAAAAAAAAGGGACGCGGGTGTTGAATATGTTTGTAATAACTGTTTTCCCCAAATCACCAACGCGCAGCTCCCGAAAAGTAGCAGAACTAGGGGGAAAAAGTGCGGTGGATATTTAAAAAAAGCCCCACCCCAAACAGTAATGGGGGGCATGGGGGCGATTGGAATGGCCACCAAGGTCACCGACCCAAAAACACCACTAATTTGCCCTTGGGGGGTTTTCACCCAAAAACACAGGTAAACACAACTGCCCACCCCCATCGCGGGTTGCCGAGGACATTGTCCACAAAATCCATCGGTTTTTAACCCCGTTGACGAAAGAAATGCAAGGGCCGTGCCCCAAGGCCGGGGTTGAGGAGGGTTTGGGGGTTTGAAACCCCCAAAATGTTTTTAAAAAAAATTTAATGGGGTTCAAATAATAACAAAATTACGGAAAAAAGAAAATTAGGGAGCTGTTTTTATAAAAAAGGACTTCAAAAAGTTTTCAGATTTTTTACTATTTAGAATTTTTTCCTACCTTCCCGGTAGTTAAGAAACCCTTAGAGAACTTTTTAGAACTTTTTAAATCATTTTAGAATTTTTTTTTTGGGCCTTTAGCATTAGGGAAAGGGGTCCCCCCAAAACCTCCCCTAAAACTATTGGCTGGCTAGGGGCCTTTTGCCGCACACTGAGTTCAAACACCTTTTAGAGAAAAGCATATTTTCTGCGAGAAACAACCTTCGACAGGGGCCCTTTTTTCAAAATTAGGCAAGCCCAAGGGCCCCCCTAGGGTCGGAAAAAAAATTTTAGGGTGGCCCATTAAGGGAAAAATTTTAAAATTTTAAAAATCAATAGAGCCCAAGTTTGGGGCAAATCGGAAAAAAAAAATTAGGAAAAATTAAAACCTTTGACTTGTTTCAAAAGCATACGGAACTACACTTAAAATTGTTTTTTTTACAAAATTAAAACATTGCCTCTACCTATCAAAAAAGTAAGAAAGTAAAAGAGCCGCTACTGAGTACGAAACAAAAACAAACTTATTAATTCCCCTTGATTTCGCCCTCGCCAGGAGCTGGAGGAGGGACTTTGCTCGGTACGGGGGAACATTTCACCCCAAATACATCCCTCCCTCTTTTGTTTTTGCCCTCTGTAGGTCATTTTTTTGTAATTAAATCATTTGTATTGTTTGGGTTTCGAAAAAAATTTTGGAAAAGTGTGGGGGCCTGCGAGAAACAAAAGGGCACCGATTTAAATTATTTAAAATTTTTGTGATGGCTGGGAAAAAAACAAACGCCCAAAAAATTTTTAAATTTTTGGGAACATAACCCCGGTTTAAAAAAAATTTTCTGTGTATAAGATGTAAAAGGGGAAACCCCGACTTTCAAAAGCCATTGTGTACAAAACAATATAATTGACTGTGCCCCTGCCCTATAAATTGTAAAGTGTAAGCATATTTAGTAGCGTAAAAACCCGCGGATCGTTGGATAGAAATGAAAATTTCCCGCAAATTTTCCACAACTTCAGAACAGGGAGTGGGAATTTGGATGAAAAAAAATCTTTTTTTTAGCGAGAAAATAAACTACTCCCTTTTTCCAAAAACAAATTGGGCCGTTTTTTTTTTTAAAATTTTTACGTAAAACGCAAAAAAAAACCATCTTATTGTTTGATATAATATTTGAAATTTTTTGGGAATCAAGAAAAAAGTTTTTTAAAAATAAATTACAAAAATTTTTTCCCTTTAAATTTGTCACTGTCTAGAGTGTCCTTTTTTAAATTTTTGGGTAAAAATGTTGTTACAAATTTCAAATTTGCAATGTCCCGAATTAAAATAAAAAATTTTCCCAAAAATTATATTTGCCCATATTTTTTTAGGAAAAAGGGAACAAAAATGGCAGACAAAAAAAACCTCTAAAGGGATCATACAAAAAAAGAAAAGCTGATAAAAAAAGAAATAGAACAAACTAAATTAAATATTTCCCTATTAAAAAATGTCTACTTTTCCCCAAAAAAGTTCCTTAAAAAACCGGTGGGGTATAACTTAAAATTCAGAAAAAAAAATTACGAAATAGGCCTAACAGACAGGACATAAAATTAACACCAAGAGCAAGAAGAACAGGTTGTAGTGAATACTGCAAAGGAAATCTTGAAATGGAAATGGTGATAAAAAAAAACCCCAAAATAATTAAAAAAGGGAAGAAAAACATATCATTGGGATCCAACTTCCGGGAAAAAGTCTTACCAAGAATTGAAAAACAAAATTAAAAAACCTTTTTTTGGTTGAAAAGGGCCAAAACAAGTGAGCAAAATCCCCTTTTGGGTTTTAAAAAAAAAAGGAAAATATTTATCTGTACATTATAAAAAACTTCCAAATGGAAAGAAGTTTTACCGTGAATATCTCCAGTTTTCGTATAAAACCGAAAAATTTTTTCTATTTTTTTGCAAAAAAAATTGGGGGAAATTCAATTTCCAATAAAAATTTCCCCACTCAAAAAGGTTGCAAAGATGACATAACATATCAGCGTTTTCTGTCCCCCCCACAGAAATTTTTTGAGCATAAAAACCAATTTTCCCTAACTGGAAAGGGGCCGTAAAAACCAGTTAACTAAAGGGCGCAGCTATAGTGTTGGTACAAAAAGCAAAAAATTAAAAAAAAATTTAAACTGGCTTCAGAGCTAGAGCGGGCAATATATTTTGTAAGAGTTCTAGATGCACAAAATTTGGCCCTTCTGTGGCAGCAAAAAATTTCATGCTCAGACAAGGAACTTTTCTTAAATTGTTTTAATTTATCGTTTTGTTAGATCCAAATTAGAAAGAAAAACTAAAGAGGATACAAAATAAGGAAAAGAATACATGCTCACTTTTTATTTAAGTCAAACATTATTAAAAAAGAACTAAACCCAAGTGCTATCAAATAGTATAAAAGGGAAAAAAAAATTTAAATTATTTAAAAAAGGCAAATTTTTTTTTAAATTTCTTTCTTATTGCACTCCAGATTTTCAGCCACAGGGAAAAAAATAAACCATGATCAAAAAAATGGGGTAAACATGTGAAATCTTCAGGAACAGTCTTTTCAGCTTCTATCGAAAAATTTCCCCAAGAAAGCATCACGAGAAAAATAAAATAACGTTTTTTTGGGTTTTGTACCACCAACCGAAACCCCCAAATCAACATGTTCTTATCAATCACCCTCCAAAGCTTGCCTTTGCCCAATTGAAACCTAGGAGGCGGGAGCGAGGGTAAGGGATAATATGAAGGCAAGGAAATAGGTCGTAGAAAAAATTATGAAAATAACCCGTTTTGCCTTCTATTTTCCCCTTCATTTCCCACAACCGGGAAACCTCGGGGTAAATGAGGCTGATTATGTTGCCCAAAACCAACATTTTTTTTTTAATTTTATACAATAAATTTTGGGTATTCTTTTTTTCCAGCCCCACGTCGTTTGGGATATACTGAAACGTCATATACCACTTTGACTTTTAAAACCTCTGAGTGTTTACTCTGTGGTCAAAAAGGACCGAAGCCTTAATTTCCCAAACAGGTACCATTACCGATGTATTAGGGTGGGGTTTGGGAAATTTACTAAAGTTTTAACTCGAAAGGCTCTTCGGGAAAACCATAAAAGGGTTGAAAAACAAGTCTTTTTAAACAGAATAATTACATTTAAGTTTTTTTTGGTCAGTTAAAAAAACAGGGGCAAAAAAAAATTTTTTCCCAAATCAATTTGACCTTTAAACTGCTGCAAAAAAAATTTTAAACTCTTGATAAAACAATAAATTTTTTTAAAAATACATGGGAGTATTTAAAAAACCATGAAATGGAAATGGATTTTGAGAGAGTTTTGATTGATGCTCCGAGGGGCTAGCTAAAGGGAAACCAAATTTTTGAGCAAATTTTTTTTAAAGCCAAAATAAGAGGGGGGGAAAAGGAAATTTTTTCCTTTAACAAACCCAAATTTTAAAACCCATGGAAACCCCAAAAGAGAATTTTCGGGAGAAAATTTTACTTTTTTTCAATTTTGGGAAACAGGGGAAATTATTTCTGTAAAAAAAGTTTCACACATTGAAAAAAATTTTGCAAGTTTAATTTTGGGTTTCTCTACAATAAAATGACCATAAATAAAACTTTCAAAGAACTCATGGATTTTGATATAAAAATTGGAAAACAGCTCTAACCCGGCATACCCCGGGAAAACCCCCCAAACTTTTCAAAAGGACATTGATGGGGAAATTTCCCCGCTTTGAACTTTCGGGAAAAAAGCCCAAATTGAATACAAAAAATCCCAAAACCTGAAATGTCTGAACTATCTGGGGAAAAAAACAAGTTAGAAAATAGTTTTCCTAATTTTTTTCTATTTTTCGTATCCTTTTTACTCAATTTTTTTTTTTTACTTTTTAAGAATCTTATTAAAGACGGGCTAAAATAAAGTAGTAGTAAAAGGGCGACTATTCCCATCGATAATTATTCAAAAATTTGACCTATAGACTATGAATTTGTTTTTTTTCAATGACTATGGCGGGGGTATAGAGTGACGTTTTCAAAAACTAAGTCAGGAATAAAACCCGGGCCCTGAGCCATAAACTGTAAAAAAGCCGTATGAGGCAAAAGGGCCCTAACTAAAATTTTGGGTAATAGGACGTTTAAAATTTGACTCACTTGACTAAACGGGTTTTTAAGGGACGTTTTTTCAAATTTAATAAATTATTATTTTGTGTGAGCTTTAAACCAAACACTACTTGCCATGTTTTTTATTTGGAAAACCTGAAATTTTAGACTTTGCCATCAAGGATTTTTACTTTTTTAAAAATTTAAAATTGAATATTATTAACCATCATTTTTTTGGCCATGTTTTTTAATTTGGATAAACCTTTTAAAGGGGAAAAAAAACCCTTTTAATTTAAAAATTGACTAAACGGGATTTTTTAAATTTTAAAATTTAATAAAATTATTATTTTAAAAGGGGCATAAACCTTTCGTCTTTTTTTAAATTTTGGATATACTCTAAAAGAAAAAACCTGTATTTTAATGTTTGTATGGCTTTTACACAAAATAAATTTTAAAATGAGAGGGAAAAAAAAACTAAAAAAAAAAAATAAGTACAAATTTTTTTCTCCACTTTTTAATTATTAAAAAAAATAAAAAAAATTCAAAATTTAAATTTTTTGTTATCCAAAAAAAAATACAAAGATCGCAACAGTGACAGAAAAGTCAAAAAAATTGGGATGGGAAAGGGATGGGTCAACAAACGACCCGGAAAAACCCCGGGAATGGGTAAAAACAGACCAGAAAAAGACAACTACTTGCGAGTAAAACAAAACAGAGGTAATAGTGCTGAAAAAAAACAAAATTTGGGAAAAACCCCAAAAAAGGCCCCGCATTTTCCCAAATTGTTTTTAAACTTTTTCCGGGGGACTATTTCCCTTAACGAGAACAAAACGCAGCCCCAAAACCATTGTGAAAAAAACCCCAAAAGACTTTTTCCCCCTACCCCCCCACCCCGGGGGAAAACGGGGTTCGTAAAAATTTTTTTTTTTTTCCCCCCTAAGACGAGGTTGCTTACCGTCTCGTGGACATCCCGTAAGGGAAGGCCAAACCCCCCCCTTTGGAAACGGCCAACGTGCCTAAAGCAGCGTATTTACCCCCGGGTGCCCGAAAATAAATTGAAATTCAAAATCTCAGGCATTTTTGGGCTCTTCTTGCCCCTTTAACTGAGACACAGACCATTAAAAGGTGATAAACCGCAGACACGTTACGATACCGACCGGTGACAAGGGGGGCGACATGAAAAATGAGCTGACCCCCCTACCCCAGAGCGCGTAATTACGAGTTTTTTTTTTCCGGGTGGACCGAAAATTTTTTCTTACAGGGTTTTTGGCCCCAAAAAAAAGGGTTTCGGGTTCCACCACCAAGTCAGGGGATAACACTTAACTAAGGGAAAAAACAAAGATTGTTTAAAATTTACTAGTATAAAGAAAATGATTTTTTAAAGACATGGACCCCCTAAAACGTACTAAAAACCCCGAAAAATTAAAAAAAAAAAAAGAGCCCCCCTCGTCGTCTCCCATTTGGGGAGAAAAAATTAAAAATATTTTGTTCACTCAACGTAGGGGATTGAATAAAAAAACACGTCCCGTAAACCCCCAAAGGCTATAGTTGATGCAAAACCCCGGGCCCCCCGGAAAAGGGAAAAATATCATTTAAAAATATATTTAAAATTGTTTTTTCTCTCTCTCGATTTTCCCGTGTCCCTCTTTTTAAAATTTAAAAAGTTTAAAAAAAAAACGCCCTAAACGTCGGTTTGAGCCACCACAAAAAACCCCTTGCAGGTCTTACTTGAAAATCCCCCACCAAAAGTAGTATACAAAACCCCCGAAAAAGGGTTTAGTTTTAAAATAAATATTTTTTTAATTTTAAAAAACCCCGGGGAACGTACGGTAGAATATCCCCCGCGATCTAGTCTTGGGTCCCTTTACCACGGCAAGGGGGGTTTTTTCCGGGGTTTTTACCAAGACTACGTGTAAAATTTGCGTATTATAATTAATCACGGCCCCACTGTTTTCACCCAAATTTAAAAAGGGGGGAAAAAATGCGTGAAAAAAATTTAATTTCCCTGGTTTTAAAAAAACCTGATTTTGCAACAAACAATTTAGAGGGGGGAGGGGGGGGTTTGGATCGATGACATCAAATAAAAAAAAGGGGGAAAAATTTATTTAACCCCCAGATTGAACACACTGATTCGCTATCAAACCCTCAAAAGGGGGAGGGGGGGTTTTTGGGTCGAGTGACATCAAAAAAAAAGAACGTGGGCACCGGTAAAATTTTAATTTTTGTATAATGGAAACAAATCAACGCGTCCCCCTCCTCAGTAAATCGGAAAAAGCAGGTTTTTGTCTGAGGGCTGCCGGGGGGGGGGGGGTTGAATAATTTACCCCATAAAAAAATTTTTTAAAAAAACGCTTTTAAAAATATAAACCCCGCTTGGAACTTTAAACCCCCCTCTGCGCAGCAAAGAAATGAAAGATTTTAAATATTTTTTTTTGGAAAAAAATTATAAAGGGGGGGGGGAACCAAAATTAAGGGCCGCATCTAAAAAAAAAGGGCATCAAAGTCTGACAAACGTCTAGATGAACCGTGCTATTTTAGTACGGGACTGGGGCCTGACGTTAATTTTTTTTTTTACAGTTTTCTCCCACACAAATGACTGTTAATTTTTTGTTTTTTCCAAAAATTTCAGTTTTGGGTTTAAAAATCGCCCAAAAGACCAAAAAGTGGTGCCATCCCATGTCTTTGTTGGGACAACCCTTTACACTGATATTAGGGACCGTCTAATTGCGGGAAAAATACTTTTTTTAAAAAATTTTCGTTAAAAATTTTAAAACAGGTGTTCAGTGTGGGGTAAATTTGATAGAATTCTGTGGTGTTTTTTTTGAAACAATTCTATTCCCCCCCGCGATTATTAGTCACGTCCCACTACAAAAAGGGACCGGGCAATTTCGATTTTAAGCCCCGGGGGGCCCAACACTCGTGCGGAAAGATTTTAAAAGAAACCCAAGTTTTTTTTCAAAAAAATGTGGGAACTTTTCACCAAGGGCCGTCCCCAAAAAAACCTATCGGGTTTTTCTGATCAAACAAAAACTTTTTAATCAGGGGAGTAAGTCCCCGTGACATCTCGCCCCCAAAAAGCTAAATAAAATTGTGGTGTTTTTTAAAAAACCCCGTGATCAAACAAATAAACCATCTAGCTAGACCAAATTTATCCGGATAATCCCCCTCCAAATACCCAAAAAATCTATAGGAAACAAACCCCAATCCCCCTTTAAGGGGAAATTTATTTTTTTTTGATCTGAGTCAGAACGCGGGCAACGCTTTTCGCTTCAAAACGGACAAATTTTTAAAAGTGTTTGCAAAATGTTTTTTCCCCCCCCGCGCGCTTTCCCCTTTTTTAAAAAAATTTCGTTTTTTAAACCAGCACTAAATTTCCCTTTTTGAAAAAACTCGCTAACGTAGTTTGTCCTTTTTTCGCGCCTTTTTTACCCCTCCCGGTATCCAGGGGGCCTCCTGTTTTTATCTTGAGGAAAATTGTTAATATAATTACAAACAGTCCCCCCTTTTCTGGTCCCGGGGATCAAACCCGGGGAATTTTTTATTCCCAAAATTCGGGGAAATCCCAACCATTGTGTTTGCCCAAAATTTTTAGGCTACTTGAACCCCCGCCACTATCCAGGGGCCTGCAATAGTCCCCCCAGAGTCCCGTGGTTTTAAACAAAACCCCCTAGGTTCATTTTCGTTTCACAAGAGGGGCATAAAAAAAAACATTAAAATTTTTATTGTGTCTTGTAGGGGATACGGGTTTATACAAATTTCTTTGAGGGAAAAAACATGCATTTAATTTAAAACCCCCCTCGGGCTACCACCCCCACGGGGCAATCGTCGGCCCACAAAAGCATTTATAAAAGGGGGCCCTAAGGGAAATTTTTAAAAAAATTTGCTACCCCGCGATAAAACTGCCCGACATAAAATAGCCTAAAAATTTTTGTCGGGGGGTTTTCTTTTAGGAAAAAGGGCCCAGACCACAAGGTCCCCGTACAGTGCGTCACGGGGGATTGAAATAGGGCAGTTTGAATCAAGGGTGATTTTCTTAGCTCTGATCTAGTTTTTGTCTTCATTCCTATTTGTCAAAGTCACACCTTGAGTTTTTAACAGTGTACCCCGAGGCTCTTTAAAGCCCCGATCTCTCAACAGAGTGCACCTTGTATCGCTCGGTGAGAGTCCTTTCGTCCCTGTTTTTAGTCGCGTCACGGGTTTGAAAACATGTACAAAACCCGGAAAAAACTCCTCAAACTCAAAAAACTCTCTCGTCGGTCACAGTAGCCTCCCCTTTTTCCACCCAAAAAATTTTTATTTTCACGCCCGTTGAAGGCAAAGCCGAATATCGGGTCGGTTTCCTTTCCCGATAACTAACCTTTTTTTGGGTTTCACAACGCCCGTCACCCCCCCTGAAACCCCCCCTTTGGGGATATGCCTATCGTATCGGGGCTTAAAAAAAAAATTTTTTTAAAAAAACGATTTCATCCGAAGAGATTGTGATAGATTTTCTAAAAACGCTGTCGCCCCCTATTTTAGGGAAAAAAAAGACGAAATGTAAAACAACCCCTTTCGTAATAAAATTTACGTCATCCACAAAAAATAGGGCCCCCACTCTGCCTTTTTATTTAAAAATAAACCCCTGCCGCAGTTTTTCAGCGTGCCCTAAACCCTAAAGTTTTTTTCGCTCATCCGGGTTTTATATAAACCGCACCGAACATTTTGGGGCCGGGGCATCCCCAAACCCATAAAATTTTTTAAATTTTTTTCTGTAAAAACCCAAAAAAGGGGGAATTTTCCTTTTTTACAGTCAGTCCAAACCTTTCGGAAACTGTCTCAGTTTTCAAAGGGTAGGGAAAAATTTGGCGTCTTTAAATTTTAAAGTGGTCCAAATTTTTTCCCTGCAGAGTATTTTTGTTCTGTCCCGGGGAAATTTTTTTGGGGTGCAGTTTAGTTATAGAAATTAAATTTAGGGGGTAAATATAGCGCAAAGCCTTTAGAATACCCGAGACAAACAATTTTATTTGCAAACCCGGGCCGGTTGTCTCAGGTAGACGATGAACCGTCAAACCGGGTTTTCCCAAAAGGAAAAGAGATCGTTTTCCCCCTTTGGGCACAATCCCGTCCCTATTATCTTAAATTCACAATTTTCAAAAATAGTTTGTACATTAAGAAAAATTTTGGGTTCGTGGGACAAAACAACATTGGTTTTTAGCGCGATCTTTTTCAGTCCCCGAAATCAAAAAACCTTTAGATATTTAAACTCGACTCTTTTTCCACTCAACACCTGCATAAAACAACGATGCGGGGGTTTTTTTTATTTTGTTTTTCAGTCCGCGCAGTATAATTTTTAAAACCCTTCGTGACTACTCCCCCTTTTTTTTATCACAGGTAATCACCCCTGTGGGTTTAAAACACCCAAAATTTTTTTCTTACCGCAATTTTTTTCGATTTATGGGGTATGAAAAAAAAGTGGCCAGATCTAAATATTTTTTAAAAATTCATGCCAAAACACATTTTTTCCCCTTTCATTCAAACAAAAACGGAAGTAGGGGCATACATATAAGGCAAATTCTCTTACTGAATGCCCCGCCCCCTCTTTTAAAAAACCCGGGATTACATCCGTCGCAAAAAAAACCGAACTGAAATGCCGGGCCCCCATAAGATTATTATTAAAGGGAGCTTTAAAGTCCCTCGTACAGTATATTAATGTACCAGTAGAAGACGAAACCCCCCCCCAATTTCCCCCAATCCGTTGACCGTCGAGAGGGTTTTATACACACTAATTTATATTTGTTTCCCCCCCAAAAAAACCCTTTAAATTTTTTCGAGATGTTTGCGCCCCCCTCCCCCCGGGAAAAACAACGGCGCTTTTTTTCGAGAAAACTCATCTACAGCATTTTTTATTTTCCCCCCCCCTGAATATAAAAGATTTATAATTAATTTTCATTATTTCTTTGGCTACGCCCATTACCCAAAAACATGAGCCAAAAAATTTTGCAATGATTTAACAACGACAATGCCCTTTTTATTTATGAATTAGATAATCTTTGGGGAAAACACCTTTTTTTTAAAAGCTCTACCCCTTCCCTCCAAAAAATTTTGAAAGATTCACCCTTTTTTTCCCCAAAACAACCTAAAACCAAAACTGGGGAAAACTCTGAAAAAACTTTTGTTTTAAAGTATTTAAATACTGTTCACATCAAATTTTAAACACATCTACGGTACAAACCCCCCACCCCCTTTTTCGAGGGTTTTTCCCGTTTTCGTGATCGTGATCCCCAAATTTAAAACGTAAAGGCGCCGTAACCCCTAAGCAAAAAAATTCAAAAAAGGTTTAAAAACATGTCTTTTGAAAAGATTTGGGAAACATGTTTATAATCAAGGCCCTTTAATCGAACTAAAAAATCCCCGCCTTTAAAGTGTTGAACCAAATATACAACGTCCCGTCTCTCTTATTATGGGAAAAGGGGTTCCCTCAGTTTGTAATCCCTTCCCCCTAAGTCAAAAAAGTGTTCGCGCCCGTCTGTTAATTTTCGAAGTAAGGGGCTGCATTGTTTGCTAGATTCGGGCCCAATTTTAAAAGTTTTTTGTTTTGACCCTAAAAAAAAAAAAAAAAAAGAAAACTAATTGGTTTTGTTTAAATAATAATAAATTGAAAAAAGAAAACCCCAAAAAAAAAATATTTAAATTAAAAACCCAAAAAATAAGAGAAAAAAAAATAAAATAAATTTGTTTTTTAAATTTAAAAAATTGGGGAAAACAAAGTATAGAGAAATAAAAATAAAATTGATCCCTTAAATTTTGCCAAAAAAACAGATTTTTTATGTTTTTTACGTGACAACTTTTTTTCCCCGCCGACAAGATGGGGGGATGAAAAAGATACCAAGTATAGTTAAATTCCCCTTTTTTAAACCCCCCAAAACCCTGTGTTTTCTTTTCCCCCCTTTGTTTTTTCTGTGGGTTTACCTTTCAGAGCAATTTAGGGGACTTTAAAACGGTCCAAAGGAAAGCTATTCCTCTTAATAGAAATAAAGAAATTTAGTTTCCTAATGAAATAAATTAAGATCTTTTTCAAGTTTAAGTAATGTTTTTTTGTGGTTCGAATCAGGTATTTTTTTTTAAAAGCTTGGGTAAATCCCAAAACCCCCAAAACCCCACAAGGTTCTATTCAATTTACCTCATAAACCCTTTTATAATCACCTAAAAACCCTTTTCCCTTTTACTAAAAAATTTTCCCCTTCTAGTGGAACAATTGTTTAAACCCGGAACCCCCCCCAATTTGGGTTTTAAAAGGGAAATTTTGAAAAAGTACAATTTAAAACTAATGTAAATCAAACAAACATTGTAAATTTTTTAAAATTTTTTTTTACAAATCAATAATTTAAAATCAATAATACATAACATGTTTTGATTACTTTTAAAAATTCCTTTCCCCAAATTTTCCTTAAACCTTTATCTTTTTTTTTTTTCTCCCTTTATAAACCGCCCTGCGTGGGAAAAAACTCCCCCGATACAATGTGGGAAACAGGGGTTTTTCTCCAAACTGTGCACAGTAATTACCCTTTCTTCCACAAACAATTTTTTCTTGACATATAGATAAACCGTTTTTTAACCCTTATTTTGCCTTTTTTTTTTTCCCGTTGTCCTTACCAAAAAAAATAGAAATTTGAAAGTAACTGCCTGGTTTTTATGGGTGCCTTTCCACCACTCCGTCAAATTTTGGTTTTACATTTCACAAGCGACCTGAATATCTAATTAAAAGGGGCACGCCCCCTGCCTTGATCTTTTTAATCGAGACTCGATGGTAGGGAGATTAAAGTTGAAAAACAAATTAGAGTAAAATGAAGGTTTTTAAACCCTTTAAACTAGAAATTAAAGGGTAAATACGGTGTATTTAAGCCAAAAATTTAAAAATTTAAAAAGGGTCAGATGAAGACACGAGGTTAAAAAAAATCACATTCGGTTTATTTAAACGTCCCCTCAAAAAAAAAATCTTTTCCCGGTAATTTTTATTTCGAAAAGAGCGGACAAGGGGAGGGGGGTTGTAAATGCGGTAAAAAAACATTTTAAAATCACTTTTTGGTGATGTATCAATTTTGGGAAAAATACTCTGCCCGGGGATAGGGGCCCTAACTGGGAAAAACGGGTTGTTTTTTAAAAATTCCAAAGTGTTTTATTTAAAAGATTCTAAAAGAGTCCTGCATCGAACGCACGATCCCCTATTGTAGTTCTGAAAGCTTTTCCAAATTTAAAAAAATCATAAAGCCTTTTTTTGTTGGGGCCAAAAAGTTAATTTTTAAAAATTTTAAAACGACGGTATCGAAAACACTTAAAGAGTCCCCTCCATAAATGGGGAAAACACGGGTTTAGACCCTTTTATCTACCCACCTTTGAACCAACCTAAAAACCCAAGGGGTGATCGAAGGCAAAAAAAAACAACTACACCAGAGTAAATCAAGGGAAATTTATATTTTTTTATTTTTAAAATTTTTTTGTCTTTTTAAATTTTTTCTATAAAATTGTTTTTAAATTTTTCAAAAGGGAAGGACAAATTTATAGAGGCCCTTTAAAATCAACCAAACTGACAAACAATATATTTTTTCTGAGAAATTTTTGCGGGGAATAAAAAAATAGATATTTTTTTCTTTTGACGAAAAAGGGGAAAGCTAGGTTTTTGGGGGGGGGCTATTTATGTAAAAGCCCCATTTTTAAATGAAAATCCCCTAAATTTTTTTTAACCAAAAAAAAATTTTCCCTAAAATTTGAAATTTGGGTTAAAATTGACCTTTTTATTTAAAACAAAGTTTTTATTAATTTTTAAAAGGGAAAAGAAATAAAAATTCCCATCAAGCTTAAAATGTACCACCGGGGGAATAGTTTTAAATCTTTGGTAATACTGATTCAATTTAAAAAAAAAAGTAACTCCTAAACACTATTTATAATTTTTCTCTGTGTTATACCCGCCCTAATTGTTTATGTAATTCCCTATTCTAAAAAAAAAAAGGAATAAACATTTTTTAAAAAATATAATCCCCATTTTTTAAATATCATTAAACTAAACATTTTAAATGATTTTCAAAGTATCCCCAAAAACAGATTTTTTGAAAAATTTGAAATTAAAACATTTAAAAAGTATGTTTTTCTTTTATTTAAAATCGCTAATTTATGTGTCAGTATAACAATCCTGAAATTAGAAAAATTAAAAAAAAATTTTAATTTGTGTATGGTACTTGTATTTTTCTCTCATTTTTAATTTTTATTTTGTATATAAAAGTGTAAAAATTTTTAAAAATGATTTTAAACGTCCTACTATCTAAGAAATCAGAAAATTTTAAAATTTTTTAAACATGTATAAAAAGTTTTATAAAAAAATCCTCTGTGTATTTATAAATTTTTTTAGGTTTGTATTCTAAAAAAAAAAAAGTAATACACATTTTTTCAAAATTTTCTATTTTTTAAAAAAAACATTATAAATAAACAATTTAGACTTTATTTTTCCCACGTAAACATTATAACAGATTTAAGAAATTAGAAATTAAAAAAATTAAAAAGTAAGGATTTTTTTGATTATAAAAAGCACTAATTTTTTTGTATCACATGACATATCTATGAAAATTAAAAAAAATTAAAAAAAAATTTTAAAAAAAGACATCCTCTGCTATTTTTTATTTTTTATAAGAATTTTTTCTCAATATAAACTTTTTTATAGCCAATAAAGTTGTTTTTCCCCAAAAATACTAAAATTTATTTCAAATTTTTTTTAATTTATATATATTAAAATCATTAAACTAAAAAATTTAAAAATGATAACCCCTTTTCCCCCGAAAAGGGGGAATTTTTTTACAAATCATTTTTTTGAATTTTTGTATTTAAAAAAAAAAATCTACCAAAAAAATTAAAATAGAAATTTTAAAAACAGTATTCGGTTTAAATTTTTTTTAAGAATTAAATTTTCAAAAAAAAGTTTTTTAAAACTGAAAATTTTCTATTTTTTTCAAAATTTTTTAAATATCATTAAAAATAAACATTTAAACTGATTACACAAAGGGTGGATTTTTTACAAATCCTATTTAAAATAAAATGTATATTTCCTTTAAAACTGATATTAAAAAAAAAAAGTTTGCTTTACCTTCATAACCCGTGTAATTTTAAATGGAAACCGGTCCTTTTTACCCTTTAAACTTCAATTGGGGGGAAAGAAATGATTTTGGGTCCCTTTTAAAAAACAAACAAAAACCCAACCCTTTTTAAAATTTTGTTTCCCCCCCAAAAAATTTAAAAACCCCTTTTAAAATTTTTAAATTGGGGCTAAATTTAGTGCGTGCAAAAAACCACTTTTTTTTAGTTAGCTTACATTTAATACCAAAAATCATTCTGAAAAGGGGAAAAAATTCCCCAAATGTTTAATTGATATATTTTAGTCAAAAACAGAATGAGAGAGAATTTTTAGTTACACTAAAATACAAGAAAATGGGCACTCACTTTACGAAAAATATCTAAATTTGGTGTCCCTTGTTAAACATACCAACCAAATGAATAGATGTTGGGTTCGTATATTACTTTCTTATCCGGGGGATAGCGCAATGAAACAAAATTTTTTTTTCAACTTTCTTTTTGGGTTTTAAGACAAACAAAACATACATTGTCAGTTGAGATTTATTTATCTAAAATTATAATTTTTTTTAATTCAAATTTTTTTTTTAAACATTTTTCCCGTTTAAACCCACATATATTTTTGCGACCTCATTGAATATTAATTTAATATTTTCCCCCCCTACTCCCTATAAAAAAAATTTAAATACGCCCCCCTTAATACTTAAGTCATGTCCTAAAAGTCACAAAAAACCCCCGTAATTCTCCCTTTAAACCCCGTCCCCTAAACCAAAAAATCACCAAACCCTCAATGAAATTTTTACAGTTGATGGCTCAGGGCTGGGCTTAAAAACCTGGGATACTCCCTTTAAACGTCCAAACCCATACACGACATACTCCCTTGAAACATCAAACCCATACACGACATACCCTCATTGAAAAAGGCAATTACCTAGTTCTACGTCAAATTATGAATAATTAACGAAGGGGCATAGTCGCCCCCTTTTTTCTACTTAAAAGGGGAAGGAAGGGAAACCCTTTTAATTAAACGAAGAAAATTTTAAAAAGAAAAACAAATATCAGGGAAAAAGTAAATTAAATTAATTTTTAAAAGTTTGATTGGGGTTTTTTTGTTTTTAAAGTCGAAAACAAGTTATTTTTAAATTTCAAAAAGGATTTTAATTTTTCAGCCCCGGATGACAGGGCAGGGGGCGATGGTAGTAAAGGGGGGGGGGCGGCAATTTTTTTAATTTTTACCAGGGCGGGGAAAACCCCTAGAAACGGAAGGGCCCCTGACTTTCGAACAACTACTGTGAAAATTTTCCCTAAATTTTTGAAATTTTTAAGCACCGCGTTGCCCCATCACCCCCCCTCTTACTTTTAAAGTTTTAAAAGAAATAAATTATACATATTAAAAAATGTATTATTTTAAAATTTTATATTAAAAATTTAAAGATATTTTAAAATTCCAGCGGGTAGTAAGATTTAAATTTTTGTGGGGAAATTTCGAGTTGAAAGGGTGGTGAAATCCCTTTTACGTCCCCCTATTTAAAAAAACAAGCACTTTTTTCCCGGGGAAAAAGACGCCCCCTGGAAGACCTCACCCCCCTTTTTTTCTAGGGAAGCTTCGAGGGGGGGGGGGGGGGGAAATTTTTCGGGTTGGGGGTATTTCCCCTTGAAAAATGGGGCACATCTCCTCACTCAAATTCCTTCCTTCTCGACAAGGAAAAAAAAACGGGAACTTTTAAAATTCCTTTAAAACCCAATGCGGGGGTTTTTTCAAAATATAAAAGGGTTGTGATATTCTACTAAAAGTAAACAATTTTTTTCGTTTTAAAATTTTAAAAAAAAAGACCCATAAAAAACCACCGGGAACCCTTTTTAAATTTATAAAATAATAAAATTAATTATTAAAAAAAAATTCACCCTTTCGATGGCTATAGACATTTCCCTTTTCAGGGTACGTTTTTTTAATTTTCCCAAAAATTTGGGTTCCCCCCCCCTTTAAGGGCCTGATTAACTGATTAAAAAAATAAAATACTAAATTTAGTTTACAACCCGGAAAAGGAAAGGAGTGCTCAAAGAACAGTGAAGGGGCCACAAACAGCTTAAGTAAATTTTAAAAAAAAAAAAAAAACAACAAACCCCGGGGACTTAAGAAAAGAATTCCCAAAACAGGGGGACTTTGGAAAAAAAAAAAAAGTTTCCCAAAACCGGTGACTTCAAAGGGGGAACTTCCCCAAACAGGGAGCTTCACAAGAAGGGCAAAACTTTTAAAAACTACAGGTTTAGGGACGCAGGGAGAAAACTCACGTAATCATCAACAACAAAAAAATTTATTTTAAAAATGGAAGAAGAGGACAGTAGTAGCTGAAGATAACCTTTTTCCCCCACAAAAATATTTCCCAAAAAATAGTAAAAGAACCCTTCTTGTTTAAAAAATCTGAATTCCCGGAAAAAAAAGGTGAAAAACAAAATTTAAAAGGTAATTTTAACCCAAAAAGCTCAAAAAGAAAAAACTTTAAGGGGGGGGAAATGTTTCCCAAAAGGGAGAAGGTTATCTCAACAAACCCCCTCAGCAAATGAAACCCAAAGTAATTTAATTCAGTTTTGTGCAGCAAATGAGAGAGAGTAGTGAAAAAGTGAAAAGTTAAAACAGCAAATTTGAAGAGGGATGAAAAGGGTTTAGTCAAAAAAATAATGAAAAAAATCAGAAAATAGATGAAAAGGCTCGAAAAACTAGTCAGGAGCTACAAAAAAAAATAGCCAGGAGCTACAAAAATAAACAGAAATAAACATTAAAATTTGATGAAAAAAATTTTAAAGGGCCCTAAATGAACAAAATTCAACGGTAGAAAAAAGAAAAACAGATTTAAATTTTTGAGAAGTACAAAACGACTTTTCCAAAAATTACAGAAAGTACAACAACAGACAAAATGACCAAATTGGGAGGAAAAGGGCGAACTACAAAAGGGTTTGGGAAACTGTAGTAAGTCAGGGAAAACAGACGAAAGGGCAGATAAAAAAACTCAAAAAAAGCAAAGGAAAAATTGAATTTAGACAGGGCCTTTAAATACTAAGGTTAAAAACTACTCAGGAAAAATTGCGAAAAAAATAAAAAAAAATTCTAGAAAAGGGCAAAATTTAAAAGAACGTTGGCGACTTTTTAAAAAAAGCAAAAAAAATAAAAAGTGATAACCCTTTTAAATTTCCCAAAAGGGCCTCTTTTATGGAAAACACTGTACCAGATGTGAAAAAAAGGAAATAATTGACCACCAATTGGACAAATTTAAGGACAACCTGACGAGACTGGGACCCAAAAGTCACAAACAGCAAAAAAATGCGGGCCCTTAAAAATTTGAACAGGCAAGTCAAAATTTTGACGAGGTAAATAGAAAAAGGGGCGCTTTAAATTTCCACTGATGCCTTAGTATTTTCCCAGTACAGGCATAGGGGGAATCAATTTAAAGGGAAACTGTACCCACCCCTTTAGTGGAAAAAAAATTTTTAAAAGGGGGCAAGCTGTACAAATTTTTGAAAAAAAAGGATAGACTTTTTTGAAAATATAAAACTGACCGAAAGCACAAAAAAATTTTTTTAAAATTTAAAGTTAGTAGGGTTTACGCTTTAAGCGTGGGTGAATAAAACACGGGGGTGAATAAAAACATCATATAAAACAAAAAAGATAAACCCTTTTTGTAAAAAAATTTTGGGCCGTGTATAAGCAGGATAAATTTTGTAAATGATATTTTTACAGGCCATAAAATTTCCCCATCGAGGGGCCCATGTTACTATTACAATAGAATAGCCATGCACAGGGGAAATTTTGGAAAATCCCTATTTTACGAGAAAGATTTGTAAATCAGTTTTTTTGCAACACTTTCCCACGTGAAATACAAGATGCTCTTAACTTTCTAGAGTAAAAAATAGCGTTTAAAAAGAAAGAAATTCCCAGAAAAATTTGACACCCTAGGAAAGAAAGGTCGAAAACCCCACATGAAGATAAACTCATTTTTAAAATGGGGAAACCATTTTAAAAAGGGAGAGTAGACATAACCAGGGACGACCCCCTCCAAGATCCCAACCAGGATCGAGAAATCGAATTTGGGAAAATTCCAATAATCAGGGAAACACTCTAAACCAAATTACACTAACCTAATCAAAAGGGGAAAATTTTTCTAATCCCCAACTACCCAAAGGGAAAATTTTTTTTTTTAACCACCAGGGGATAGAAAAAACTTAATCCAAAAAAAAAAACTCAAGGGGAACGTTAGTCAAAAAAGAAATCAGCTGATGGACCTAACCTTGAAAAAAAAGAAACCCGAACCCCCCCAACAAAACCAGTCCCAAAAACCCATGGGGGGGGGGGGTTTGTTATTTAAGGGGGGGGAACCGGGGGGGGCAAAACTTTCCCCCCAAAAAAAGGTCAAAAAAGTCATTGAGTTCCCGACAATGGGCCCGCCACTTTAAGTTTGAGAAAGGGGCCCCGCTACTTTTTGAAAACTGTCAAAAAAAATTTTTTGGTGGGTTTTAAAAAAAAATAGTATTTTAAAAGGGTGGGCCCAAAAGAAAAATTACCCTTTTTTAAGGCAAAGAAAAATAAAAAACATTTGCAAACCGTCTCAAACCCGAAAAAAGAAGGGAAAATTTTAAAGGAAAAAACTATAAATTCCTCATAGAAAAATGGATCTGAAAAAAAGCCATTTTTAGGGGAAACTATAAAAAATTGGGGTAAAAAAAAATCCCAAAGAAGCTATTCCCCCCCCAAAACCCTGTGAGTAATTTTAAAATATTTTTGTGCCAAAAGGGGGCTAAAAAAAAAGGTAAAAAGAAAAGATATTAAAATTTGGGTGTAAGAAAGGGGGAAAGGAAAAGACTATTAAAAATTTTTGGGGTTTTAGAAGGGCTTAACGTTTCCCCAGCAATTTTAAAGGGGCCAAATTTGGGTGATCCCGCCTAAATGCAGTAGTTAAATTTTTTAAGTAAGCAAATAACAATTAATAAAGAACCCTAAAAAATTACAAATGTTCCATTTTAGGAGGCAGAATCGAAATTTTTTATTATGCAAAAAACAGGATGGTTAATAAAAAAGGTAATCCCCTATGAAAATTAGAAAAAGTAAGATTAAAAAAAAAAACCAAAGAGAAACCCCCAAAAATAAACCCCCCCCGGGGGGAAATAGAAAAAAAAATAGGGCCCGATGGTAGAAATTTTATTGAATGCAAACAAAAATTTCTTAAAAAATTGGCATTTTTAAAAATATATTTTTTTAAAAAACCAGGGGTAAAAAAAATTTTTTAAAAAGTCAATTTTCAAAGGGGTCAAACCAAGAACCCCCTTTTAAATGTAGAATTTGTATCCTGTACCATACAGTCAACGGCAGGGCCCTAGAAGAGACCTTTTAAAACACATGAAAGAACGGGGCATATTTAGGGGGTTTTAGCCAAAAATAATAAATCCAAAAGTGGTTTTTTTAAACAAAAAAAAATGGGGGGGGTTTGGGTAGTTTAGAAACCCAACGAGTAAATCAAATTTCCGATAAATGATAATGAAACCCCCCCCCTCCCGTGAAATTTTACAGAATTTTTATGGATGTCATACTTTTTAAACCACCCCGAAACCCTTTTTATCATCGTTTCTGGCAAATTGATTAGGAAAAAGAAATCACGAAAGTATAAAATTTAATTTTTGTATAATTAAAAAAAAAGTATTTCCCTTTTAAAAAAAACCATTTTGGGTTATTTCGTCTCAAACCCGTAAATTTATAAAGGGGGGTTAAAGCCGTCCTGGGAAAAGTACTTAAATTTTTTAAAAAAATTAAAGTAGACGAATTTTAATAGCTACAAAAACAAAGAAGAAAACATATCGAACAACTTAGTATGGTATTAAAAAAACCCAAAGGGGAATGACTGTTAATCTACATAAAATCAAACAATTTTATGCAAAGAAGTCCCAAATTTTCCCAGTCACTTTTTCTCCGCAGGGGGGATTTCGCAGACCCACCCCCAAAAAAAAAGCAATTAAGAATTTCCAACAAACCCAAATAATAAGAAACAACTTCAGGCTTTTTAGGGCGAAAATTTTCTAAAAAAAAATTTTTAAACATCAAAACTGATTTTTGTATACCGATTAATTATAAAAAAAAAGGGAAAAAATGGTTTGGGGGGAGGTTTAAAAGGTTTCTGCAATGCAAAAGGAAAAAAACCAAAAATTCATTAAAACCCGTATGTTAAAAAACCCCCCCAATTTTAATAAACCAATGTGCCCTTTTCAACCGATCCCCGGGAGAAGCAATTTGGGGCCGAGCTCTTTTTAACCCAAACGAACAGGGTGATCACAGACCAATAGCCTTTGCTATAGGGGGTTAAACCCTTTCCTGAAAAAACTTAAAACAATCACAGAAAAGGGAAATAAAGCAATATTTTTTGCATGCCAACCAAATTCCCAAATTTTTTATTCATTGGGGGACCCCAAATTTATTTACCCGAACAAAGGCTCTATTTTAAAAAAATAAATGTAAACTTTGCATTTGGGAAAACTAAAAATCGATGGTCTTTTTACTTCAAGAATCAATTTTTAATATCAATCCCTCCCCGGTGTTGAGCGCCCCTGTACCAATTTCAATTTTTCACGGGGGCCAGCACAAGGGGTGGTTAAACAAACCCCCTATTCAGGGGTTTAAGAAATTTCACAAAGAAAAAAAACCAGAAAATTAACAAAGGGTAGGGGAAAAACAAAAAAGGAATTGCCAACCCAAAAAAAAGAGGGCCCTTAAAACTTAAGTTTGTATTTGAAGAATTAAAAAAAATAACCCCCAAAAAAGAAAAATTTAAGAAACGATAAAAACCCCCTTTCATGAAAATTTTTTTATTTAAAAGAACCTTTCCCAAAAAACAAATTTTGGGGCCCCTCTGTATTCCAAAAAATTAAATTTAGGTTAAATAATTATAGTTGTCATCAGCCCCTATGGACACCCTGGGAGGGAAAAAAGTGTCAAAAGGTAAATTTCAAAAATCAAAAGTAATTTTCCACCCAAAAGTAAAAAGTTTAATTGCAAAAAAAATTTTCGTAGCTGTGAAATATCCAAAAAAGTAAAATTCCAAATGTCCAAAAAATGAGGTTTTTATTTAAAAAATAATTGACAGACAGCCACTAAAACTAGTATTGGGTTGGGTCAATTTGGCCCCACTCCCTTCCATGTTTGGGTGTGCAATTTTTTTTCGGGCGTTTTTGACAACTGTAAACCCAAAAATATAAAAATAAATCATCAGAAATCTTTCTGAAACGAATTTTTATTAATTTTTAAAGAATTTGGGAAAAACCCCAAACAAAAGTAACAGATCATGGGGTCCCCAGTTCGTAAAGGGAAAAAGGGCTGAAGCTATGGGAAAAAAAAGGGATAGTTTTTAAAAAAAACCCCCCTCAAAAAATCACCCACAAAGAAAGGGGGGTGGAAAAAGGGGGAATAAGAGATTGGGCGATTTTTAAGAAATCTTCTGGGCCCCCAAACCAGCCTCATGGGCCCCTCCTATTTTTCAAAAATAGAAATTGTTTAAAAAAAAGTGAAAATCAGAAAGTTTCCCGGAGGGACCCCACTAACTTTAAAGAAAGGGGTTTGACCTAGTAAAAACTAAAAGAAATATTTAATTTTCCACCTAGGACAGAAAACCGGAAAAAAAAACAAAAAATTTTCTTGGGGTATAGAAAAATTTTAAAAAGGCAGCAGAAAGAAAGAATCAATAACATAATAAAAAGATATCTAAGCCAAACAAAAATGAAATAAAGGGGAACCCAGAATTTTTAAAAACACAAAACAATCGTCCACCTTAAAAAAAAAGATAAAAAAAATTCTTTCTTTTATTCAAGGGGCCTTTTGAGGATTAAAAAAAAATTTTGGGCCAAAAATTTTTTATCTAAATGCAGACCCAGTTAAAGGTTTCAAATAAAAGGTAACTACAATTTTTACGAATTAAAAAATTATTTTAAAAAAAATGAGCCAAAACATAATTTATAATATATTATAAATAAATTTAAAAATTGTCCCAAAAGAACCCAATCGCCTGGGAAATTTTTTATTGTTATGGCAAAATAAAAGTTTTCATATCATATAATTTTTAAAAATGTTAAAAAGGTTTCCCGAATTGAACCCCCAGGGGCTTTTACACAAAAAAGAAATGCATTTACCTTGTAACTAAATCGACTTAGGTTTTTTATTAAAAAGAAATTCTACGCAGGTTTTGGGGTTTTTACTAAAAAACCTACCAGGTTTGTAAACGGGTTTAATGTAAAAATCAACGTTTGTAGTTACTAAAAAAAAAAAACGACGGGGAAAAAAAAATTTTTTAAAAAATTTAAAATTTTTACAAAAGAAAAGAAAAAAAAGAGATTGGGGAGTAAAACCCCTTTCCTCATTTTTCCCAAATTTTCAGAAAAAAAGGTTTCTTTGGCAAAGAAATGTTTTAAAAATTTAAAAAACTATAAAGGCCAGTAAGGCCAGGAGCATTTTTCTACGTGGGAAATAACAAAAATAAAATTTTTTTTTTCCTTTCCCTATTCCCACATATCTCTTTCCCCAACTATATTGGAAAAGAAGAAATTCTTTTTATGTAATGTCTTAAAATTAAAATCATAAATTTTTTTAAAATTTTTTAAAAAAAAATTTTAATGAGGGTTAAAAGGGGAAAAAAAAAATTAATTTAAGGTTCTAGAATATTAAATTTCATGTATTCCTTTAAAAAATATTTTACAAAAATATTAATATTGAATTATGGTTTTGTACAAACCAAAGTTTTAACAAGAATGATTTTAAAAGGAATTAATTTTTGTTGTAATTTAAAAAGTAAATTTAAAAAGGAACAAATTTTAAGTTTCAAATTAATGTGTCCCTCTTTACTAGACAAGCTGGTTTTTGATAAATAATAATTTATCAAGGGTTTTTCCTAGAAAAGGTTTTAAATTTAAAATTTAAGGGTTTTTTCATAAAAAAATTTGTGGGATGTAAATTAATTAAAAGGCCCCTTTAAAAATAAAAATATTCAAAAATTGGGTTCATCAGTAAAATTTGAGAAATTTAAAAATAGAATTTAAAGCATTTCAAACAAGGGTCAAGGTAGAACCAAATTCAAAACAATAAAAAAAAGTTAAAATTTGTAAAGAAAATTTTTAGGCCAAAGAAAAAGAACGGTATTAAAAATCTTTGATACAAAGTTTTAAAAAAAAAAAATTTTTTTGGGGGGCCGGGGCTAAATGATCGATATGAATTAAATATATTTTTTTACGACATCCAGTAAAAGGGTTTGTTCATGTAAAGTAAAAACCCTCATAAATGCAAAAAATGTTAAAAAAAAAAGGAGGGTACCTTTTTTTTAAAATTTCCCTTGGTATGGATAGGGAGTTTTGCAAAGATATGAATTAAGTCTAGGTTTTAATAATTAGTTTTTCGTGAAATAAAACCAGTTTTAAGGAAAAATTCGTCGTTGCCCCCAATTGCAACCAAATAAGGTGAGCTCCCGGGCCCTTGAACCAATATACTTTAAGGGGATCAAAATCCCTTTAAAAAAAAAAAAATTTTAAAAATATATAATTTGGGGGAATTTCCCCAAAAAAAACATTTTAGCCTAAGTCCTTTTTAAAAAAGGGAAAATAATAGTCGACATAAATTTGTTTTTTTTTAAACCTATACCAGGAAGGAATTTAAAATTCCTGAAGTTTATTTTCGGTGGTTTTTGAAACAAATTAAAACAATATAATTAAAAACAAAAAATAGATAAAAGTAATTTAACGGTGAACAAAAAAAGGGGAAGTCAAAAAATTTTTTCTTGGGGCCCATAAAAAAAAAAATAGCTGGGGGCAAAGGCTGAAATTTAAAATTTAAAACCTATAAAAAAAGTTAAATTAAATAAAATCCCAAATTGTTTATTAAAACATTGTTAAAAAACAAAGGGAAAAATTTTTGAACCCCGGATTAAGGGGGACCCTCAAAGAAATTAAAAAAGATAATTTTAAAAAAATTAGTAAAAAAAACAATTAAAATTTGGGTTTTAAACTACATTTAAAACAAATTATATTAAATATGTCCCCAAAAATATTGGGATTAAATAAATAAAATGTAATTTTTTGGGTTTAAAAATTTTTGAACTAAGATTTTCTGATTTAAACAAATTTAAAAAAACATAATAAAGAAAAAAAATTAATTTTTGTGTGGGCACTGTTTAAAAAAAAAAAAACTTTTCTTTTTGGTTTTTAAAGTAACAAAGGAATTTTTAAAAAGAAAAATAGGGTTTAAGGGAAAAACCCTTTAAATCAAACAATTTTTACTTAAAAAAAAAATTTTTTTTCGGTTTTATTCCAATTTTTTTGTGATTTAAAAAAGAAACTTGGCAATTTTTTTTAATTGCTGTTAGATATCCCCAAACCCCCGTTTTAAATCTTTCCAGCAATTAGGGGGGTAACTGAAATAATGAAAATTTTGCTTTTCAAAATGTATTATTTTAAAACTATAAATTTAAAAAATTTCATATTTAAAAATTTGCGGGCCCTTTAAGATTTATTTTTGTAGAACTGTTCCCAGTTGTAAGGTGTGGGGGAAAAACCTTTAAATTCCCTATTTAAAAAAAACAAAGCCCTTTTCCGTGGAAAGAGACGACCGGGTGACCCCACCCCCCTTTTTTTTCTAGGGAAACCCTTTGAGAAGGAAAGCGCTTGATATAAACCCCCTTCCCAAAGCGCACATCTCCTCACGCTAGGGCCTCCCTTTTCCCACAAGAAACGGATAAACTAAGATTCATTTAAAAAGCAAAAAGTCAAGCTTTATCAAAATAAAAAAATGCGTGTGATTCAGTAAAAAATAAACAGTTTTATTCATTTAAAATTAAAATAAAAGACATAAAAAAAACAAACCAAAAATTTTTTTTTAAAAAATATTTTAATTAATTAATTTAAAAAAAAAAATCACCCAAAGATGGCGTAAAAGACATTTCCTTTTCAGGCTACCCCCCCTTTTAATTTTTAAAAATGTAAAAATTTTTTTTCAAAAAGTGTTCTCCCAATTATATTTTAAAACCCCCTAACCAAAACGGGATTGTCCGCAACCCCCCCGAATTTTTTATTCATCCGGGATGTAAAGCAATAAAGGGTTCCCAACCCCCAACAAAACCCAAAAATGCCCCTTTTAGCGTGTTTGAAAACCCAAAAGTAATAGAATAAACCCTATACATTTAAAAAAGGAAAAACCCATGTTAAAAAACCCTTTAAATTTTGGGTCAAAATTTTTGGGGTACAGTGCCGGGGTAGCAAAGCTGTCAAGCAGTTTTTTACAAAAATTGCATAGGGGTTTGGCTGTACAATGCACCTGTATAGGGGGCAAGCACTTTTTTGTGATTTTAGGAAACCTTAATGATACCCTCAAACGTATTTCCCCTTTTTAAAAAGGGGCTGGTGTGTTTTTTTTCCCATTAACTGTGTTATGTTTTGAGCCCCCTGCTTTCCCAAAATGTCGAGGGGTTTAAGCCAGCGGGGCCCCCAAATCCTAAAGCGACCCCGCTTTTTTAAACCCCAAGTTGGAACTTTTTTGCTCTCCCGGGACTGTACCCCAAAACTTTGAAAAACCCTTTAATGGTAATTTGCAAAAATTTTCCGGATGTAGGTTTGGGGGTTTTGTAAAATTTTTTTGGTACAAACAAAACCATAAATTTGGGATTTGGGGTTTTGAGTCCCAACCCTGAAAAATAGGGCCCCCAAAAAACCCCCCTTCCCCTTTTTTTATTTCCCTTTTCGTTTTCCCCAGGGTGAATTTGTTTTTTTAACCCGAGGTGAATGGGGTTTATTTCCCGAGAGGGATTGCTAATCTTAAATTTTAAATTTGTGTATTAGTCCTTGGGTGATAAAAATAAGTTTTTTTCAAAAGTTCACGTTTAAAAAAATACGTGGCAAACAAAATATGAATCAGAACTCAATAAATTTTATGTTTTAAAAGAAGTCGAAAATCAAATTGGGCCCCCAAAAAAACAAAAACGAATTTAAGTGGTTTTAAAGGCCCAAATAGGGTCGTAAGAGGTAGCTACAAACCCTTTGGGACCAAAAAAATGACGTATCTATCAAGTACTATTGATAAAAGTGGCATTGGGTTTTACAAACCCCTTTTCCCCGAAAAAATAGCTAAACCGCACTCCCCCCTGAGAGAAAAAATCAATATTTTTGACTGTTAAAAAAAAAGGGCCCCAAACTTAAATCCGAAAAGTTTCTACAATCATTAAACAAAAGGGACATAAATGCAACCCTTTCTTGGAAAAAAATTTCCCTTCTTCAGAAGAAAGCTATTTTTTTTAATTTAAACTATTTTTTTAAAATGAATTTTAAGGGGAAATATTTTTTATAATCTTTTTGGGCAAATCTTCGGCACACTCCAAGAGTGATTTGATCACTAAATTTTATTTTTAGTCTAACCTTTCATTGAAAATAGACCCAATCAACACATTAAGCCAATCTCCATTATAGTCAATTTAGTTGAAGCGAGCAGCCGGTAGGTCCTCAGGTCATCCAATTACGGTCGTTAATATTCTCCCATTACGCGCGGGACATTAAATAGCCCCTCTAGTCCCGCCCTCCCCCATCCTACACTTATGATGTTCTGTATCTGCTTTATTACACAACCTATTAAACGTTAAATTAATTAATGGTTTAAATTTTTAATATTTTGTTTTTTCTATTAAGAGTATTAACAAATCCTTCATTCAAATATTAACAAAAATTACAAATTCATAGTTTTATTATAATTTTGAGGCAATTTTATTCGATATGTTATCTTGGCCCAGAAAATTAATGACCCCAAAATTAAACAAATACTTAACATTCAGCTATTTTGTCTAAGTATGAGTTTCTACACTCAATTATATTGAATTTGTATCAATTTACAAAGTCACAAGTAAGTTATTTGCAATAGGAAAAGAAAAATTGAGAAAATATAATAGTTATGTAACTGGTTCAACAACAATAATTCGTATTGTAGATGTTCGTACGTTCAACCGGAAGTTAGTCTAAGAGTGGAGAAGAGGAAATAGAATGGGAGAAGCAGTAAAAAATCACACTTGTAAATAAGGGCTCCAATCGTCCAGTCACTGTTCGAACCAGGGCCTTCTGTCAACAGTGACCAAGTGCGAGTTAAACCTTTTGGCTCTTGTTTGGAGGAAAATAAATTACTGAATGCGGGGGAGATTTAATTATTTCCCAGACTGTACTAATAAATATTATTTTAACGCCAACTAAATATTTTATTTTCACCATGTGTGTATTTGTGATGAACGAGTTGACTATTTAATGGTTGCTCATTTCCACCCCCAAGTTTGTTCAAATCATCTGCTTTGTCGTAGTTATACATGTAGGCGTGCAATGCACAATTAAATAATGTCTAAGAGGCTAGGCCCTCTCAAAGCGCCTGTGTCGGAAATTTTCCAGACAAGAACCTCGTGGAAGAATTTCGCCTTTACTTTGATGTAATCTCCTTAACCTCGCGCGGTTAAATGACGGCTTGAGCTGAACTCTGGCGGCACCAATCATCATTACAGGCCATGCTTCCTTTGGGCTAAATGACCGCCTCAGGACCCGATGCTCGAGTGTTCAAACCCCACCGAGGTCAGCGGATGTTTCTAAGCCGTCAGTCCCATTTTCGTTGTGACAGGTAAGAGAAAACCCCGGAATGTGTGTGAAAAATACCTTTCCCTGAAAAATTGTTGGCCCTTGAGTGGGCCTTTAATATAAATTCAGTGTGGAAGGCAATGGGGAACCGCTACAATTCCCTAGCTCCCCCAGTACATAAATGTATACCAATAGTGCACACAACACTATCCGGCTTAAAGGGCTGATTGTGTGCCCACTCTGGATGGATAGAAATAACATCAAAACAACCTTCAGGTTGTTTATTTAAGAAGAGGAAAAGGGGTGTATAAAAATAGTGCAGTCATAGAGTTAAAAAAAATAAAAGTGTACTGTAAATACAAATTTAACTAACTTATTTCTCGTTATTAAGGACTGGAAAAAAAAAATATCGATGTTTTACTAATATCAATATTTTATTTCTAATCCTATACACTGTATTTTTTATTTCGATACTTTTAGTTATCTGAGTGTTTGCCCCCACAGTATAATATCGGTATCGAAAGCAACACTTATTGGTCTAGGACAGAGGTGGGGAAAATAATTTTCAATGTAGCCACAAGTGTGGAGAATGAGAAGTGGAATTCGCCACACAATATAAAAATAAGAAATTATATTCCTCAAACGGACATTTAAAATAGAACACTCCGTTAGAACAAGTTTATTCAATATATGCACACCTTGACTACTCGGTTACAACCCCCTAAGACGCGATGAAAATGGTTTGTATGAAAATGTAAGACAATTTAATGCGAAGTTTTACGTTCATTTTGTCTGAAGGCAAGGAAAGGGCGGTTTGGAAAAGAGAGAAAAATTGTTGGGGGGGAGGTGGTAATGAAGGTGGACTGATAGAATGCCTCTAGATAGAGATAGGGTGTAATGAGGTGGACTGGATAGAACTGAAGATCTAGATAGGATAGGTTTAAATGCGTTGACGGATGGAACTAGCTCTAGATAGAGATAGGGTGTAATGAGGAGGACTGGATAGAACTGCCTCTAGATAAGATAGGTGGTAATGAGTGGACTGGTTAGTAACTATAATCTATATAGGGAGCAGGGTGTAATGAGGTGGACTGGATAGAACTAGCTCTAGATAGGGGATAGGTGTAATGAGGTTGGACTGGAAGAACTATCCTAGATAGAGATAGGGTTAAAGAGGTGGACTGGATAGAACTACCTCTAGAAAGAGTAGGTGTATTGGAGGTTGGACTGGATAGAACTAGCTTAGATAGGGATAGGTTGTATGAATTGTAGAACTGGATAGAACTACCTCTAGATAGAGATAGGGTGTAATGAGTGGACTGATAGAACAAGCTCTAGATAGAGATATGGGTGTAATGAAGGTGGACTGGATGAAAACCTCTAGAATAGAGATAGGGTGTAATGAGGTGGACTGGATAGAACTACCTCTAGATAGAGATAGGGTGTAATGAGGTGGACTGGATAGAACTACCTCTAGATAAAGATAGGGTGTAATGAGGTGGACTGGATGGAACTAGCTCTAGATAAGGATAGGGTGTAATGAGGTAGACTGGATAGAACTAGCTCTAGATAGGGATAGGGTGTAATGAGGTGGACTGGATAGAACTAGCTCTAGATAGGGATAGGGTGTAATGAGGTGGACTGGATAGAACTAGCTCTAGATAGGGATAGGGTGTAATGAGGTGGACTGGATAGAACTGCCTCTAGATAGAGATAGGGTGTAATGAGGTGGACTGGATAGAACAAGCTCTAGATAGGGATAGGGTGTAATGAGGTGGACTGGATAGAACAAGATCTAGATAGAGATAGGGTGAAATGAGGTGGACTGGTTAGAACTAGATCTAGATAGTGATAGGGTGTAATGAGGTGGACTGGATAGAACTAGCTCTAGATAGGGATAGGGTGTAATGAGGTGGACTGGATAGAACAAGATCTAGATAGGGATAGGTTGTAATCAGGTGGACTGGATAGAACTAGCTCTAGATAGGGATAGGGTGTAATGAGGTGGACTGGATAGAACTACCTCTAGATAGAGATAGGGTGTAATGAGGTGGACTGGATAGAACTAGCTCTAGATAGGGATAGGATGTATATGAGGTGGACTGGATAGAACTAGCTCTAGATAGGGATAGGGTGTAATGAAGGGACTGGATAGAACTAGCTCTAGATAGAGATAGGGTGTAATGAGGTGGACTGGATAGAACAAGCTCTAGATAGGGATAGGATGTAGTGAGGTGGACTTGATAGAACTAGATCTAGATAGAGATAGGGTGTAATGAGGTGGACTGGTTAGAACTAGATCTAGATAGGGATAGGGTGTAATGAGGTGGACTGGATAGAACTAGCTCTAGATAGGGATAGGGTGAAATGAGGTGGACTGGATAGAACTACCTCTAGATAGAGATAGGGTGTAATGAGGTGGACTGGATAGAACAAGCTCTAGATAGGGATAGGATGTAGTGAGGTGGACTTGATAGAACTATATCTAGATAGAGATAGGGTGTAATGAGGTGGACTGGATAGAACTAGCTCTAGATAGAGATAGGGTGTAATGAGGTGGACTGGATAGAACTAGCTCAAGATAGGGATAGGGTGTAATGAGGTGGACTGGATAGAACTACCTCTAGATAGAGATAGGGTGTAATGAGGTGGACTGGATAGAACTACCTCTAGATAGAGATAGGGTGTATTGAGGTGGACTGGATAGAACTAGCTCTAGATAGGGATAGGGTGTAATGAGGTGGACTGGATAGAACTACCTCTAGATAGAGATAGGGTGTAATGAGGTGGACTGGATAGAACTAGCTCTAGATAGGGATAGGGTGTAATGAGGTGAACTGGATAGAACTATCTCTAGATAGAGATAGGGTGTAATGAGGTGGACTGGATAGAATTACCTCTAGATAGAGATAGGGTGTATTGAGGTGGACTGGATAGAACTAGCTCTAGATAGGGATAGAGTGTAATGAGGTGGACTGTATATAACTAGCTCTAGATAAGGATAGGGTGTAATGAGGGGACTGGATAGAACTAGCTCTAGATAGGGATAGGGTGTAATGAGGTGGACTGGATAGAACTAGCTCTAGATAGAGATAGGGTGTAATGAGGTGGACTGGATAGAACTAGATCTAGATAGGGATAGGTGTAATGAGGTGGACTGGATAAAACTAGTTCTAGATAGGGATAGGGTGTAATAAGGTGGACTGGATAGAACTATCTCTAGATATGGATAGGGTGTAATGAGGTGGACTGGGTAGAACTACCTCTAGATATGGATAGGGTGTAATGAGGTGGACTGGATGGAACTAGCTCTAAATAGGGATAGGGTGTAATGAGGTGGACTGGATAGAACTAGCTCTAGATTGGGATAGGGTGTAATGAGGTGGACTGGATAGAACTAGCTCTAGATATGGATAGGGTGTAATGAGGTGGACTGGATGGAACTAGCTCTAGATAGGGATAGGGTGTAATGAGGTGGACTGGATAGAACTAGCTCTAGATTGGGATAAGGTGTAATGAGGTGGACTGGATAGAACTACCTCTGGATAAAGATAGGGTGTAATGAGGTGGACTGGATGGAACTAGCTCTAGATAGGGATAGGGTGTAATGAGTTGGACTGGATAGAACTAGCTCTAGATAGGGATACGATGTAATGAGGTGGACTGGATAGAACTATCTCTAGATAGGGATAGGGCGTAATGAGGTGGACTGGATAGAACTGCCTCTAGATAGAGATAGGGTGTAATGAGGTGGACTGGTTAGAACTAGATCTAGATAGGGATAGGGTGTAATGAGGTGGACTGGATAGAACTAGCTCTAGATAGGGATAGGGTGTAATGAGGTGGACTGGATAGAACTAGCTCTAGATAGAGATAGGGTGTAATGAGGTGGACTGGTTAGAACTAGATCTAGATAGGGATAGGGTGTAATGAGGTGGACTGGATAGAACTAGCTCTAGATAGGGATAGGGTGTAATGAGGTGGACTGGATAGAACTAGATCTAGATAGGGATAGGTTGTAATCAGGTGGACTGGATAGAACTAGCTCTAGATAGGGATAGGGTGTAATGAGGTGGACTGGATAGAACTACCTCTAGATAACGATAGGGTGTAATGAGGTGGACTGGATAGAACTAGCTCTAGATAGGGATAGGGTGTAATGAGGTGGACTGGATAGAACTAGCTCTAGATAGGGATATGGTGTAATGAGGTGGACTGGATAGAACTATCTCTAGATAGGGATAGGGTGTAATGAAGTGGACTGGATAGAACTAGATCTAGATAGGGATAGGTTGTAATTAGGTGGCCTGGATAGAACTAGCTATAGATAGAGATAGGGTGTAATGAGGTGGACTGGATGGAACTAGATCTAGATAGGATAGGGTGTAATGAGGTGGACTGGATTGAACTAGCTCTAGATAGGGATAGGGCGTAATGAGGTGGACTGGATAGAACTAGCTCAAGATAGGGAGGGTGTGTAATGAGAAGAACTGGATAGAACTAGCTCAAGATAGGGATAGGGTGTAATGAGGTGGACTGGATAGAACTATCTCTAGATAGAGATAGGGTGTAATGAGGTGGACTGGATAGAACTACCTCTAGATAGAGATAGGGTGTATTGAGGTGGACTGGATAGAACTAGCTCTAGATAGGGATAGGGTGTAATGAGGTGGACTGGATTGAACTACCTCCAGATAGAGATAGAGTGTAATGAGGTGGACTGGATAGAACTAGCTCTAGATAGGGATAGAGTGTAATGAGGTGGACTGTATATAACTAGCTCTAGATAGGGATAGGGTGTAATGAGGGGACTGGATAGAACTAGCTCTAGATAGGGATAGGGTGTAATGAGGTGGACTGGATAGAACTAGCTCTAGATAGAGATAGGATGTAATGAGGTGGACTGGATAGAACTAGATCTAGATAGGGATAGGGTGTTAATGAGGTGGACTGGATAAAACTAGTTCTAGATAGGGATAGGGTGTAATAAGGTGGACTGGATAGAACTATCTCTAGATATGGATAGGGTGTAATGAGCTGGACTGGGTAGAACTACCTCTAGATATGGATAGGGTGTAATGAGGTGGACTGGATGGAACTAGCTCTAAATAGGGATAGGGTGTAATGAGGTGGACTGGATAGATCTAGCTCTAGATTGGGATAGGGTGTAATGAGGTGGACTGAATAGAACTAGCTCTAGATATGGATAGGGTGTAATGAGGTGGACTGGATGGAACTAGCTCTAGATAGGGATAGGGTGTAATGAGGTGGACTGGATAGAACTAGCTCTAGATTGGGATAGGGTGTAATGAGGTGGACTGGATAGAACTACCTCTAGATAAAGATAGGGTGTAATGAGGTGGACTGGATGGAACTAGCTCTAGATAGGGATAGGGTGTAATGAGTTGGACTGGATAGAACTATCTCTAGATAGGGATACGATGTAATGAGGTGGACTGGATAGAACTATCTCTAGATAGGGATAGGGCGTAATGAGGTGGACTGGATAGAACTAGATCTAGATAGGGATAGGGTGTAATGAGGTGGCTGGATAGAACTAGCTCTAGATAGGATAGGGCGTAATGAGGTGGACTAGATAGAACTAGCTCTAGATAGGGATAGGGTGTAATGAGGTGGACTAGATAGAGCTTTCTCTAGATAGGGATAGGGCGTAATGAGGTGGACTGGATAGAATTAGCTCTAGATAGGTATAGGGTGTAATCAGGTGGACTGGATAGAACGAGCTCTAGATAGGGATAGGGTGTAATGAGGTGTACTGGGTAGAATTATCTCTAGATAGGGATAGGGTGTAATGAGGTGGACTGGATAGAACAAGCTCTAGATAGGGATAGATGTAATGAGGTGGACTGGATAAAACTATATCTAGATAGGGATAGGGCGTAATTAGGTGGACTGGATAGAACTAAGCTCTAGATAGGTATAGGGTGTTAATGAGGTGGACTGGATAGAACTACCTCTAGATAGAGATAGGGTGTAATGAGGTGGACTGTATAAGAACTAGCTCAAGATAGAAATAGGGTGTAATGAGGTTGACTGGATAGAACTAGCTCTAAATAGGGATAGGGTGTAATGAGGTGGACTGGATGGAACTAGCTGTAGATAGAGATAGGGTGTAATGAGGTGGACTGGATAGAACTAGCTCTAGATAGAGATAGGGTGAAATGAGGTGGACTGGTTAGAACTAGATCTAGATAGGGATAGGGTGTAATGAGGTGGACTGGATAGAACTATATCTAGATAGGGATAGGTGTAATGAGGTGGACTGGATAGAACTAGCTCTAGATAGGGATAGGGTGTAATGAGGTGGACTGTATAGAACTACCTCTAGATAGAGATAGGGTGTAATGAGGTGTACTGGATAGAACTAGCTCAAGATAGAGATAGGGTGTAACGATGGGATTGGATAGAAATAGGTCTAGATAGGGATAGGGTGTAATGAGGTGGACTGGATAGAACTATATCTAGATAGGGATAGGGTGTAATGAGGTGGACTGGATAGAACTACCTCTAGATAGAAATAGGTGTAATGAGGGGATTGGATAGAAATAGGTCTAGATAGAGATAGGTGTAATGAGGTGGACTGGATAGAACTATATCTAGATAGGGTTAGGGTGTAATGAGGTGGACTGGATAGAACTACCTCTAGATAGAGATAGGGTGTAATGGGGTGGACTGGATAGAACTAGCTCTAGATAGAGATAGGGGGTAATGAGGTGGACTGGTTAGAACTAGCTCTAGATAGAGATAGGGTGAAATGAGGTGGACTGGATAGAACTACCTCTAGATAGAGATAGGGTGTAATGAGGTGGATGGATAGAACTAGCTCTTGATAGGGATAGGATGTAATGAGGTGGACTGGATAGAACTAGCTCTAGATAGGGATAGGGTGTAATGAAGGGACTGGATAGAACTAGCTCTAGATAGAGATAGGGTGTAATGAGGTGGACTGGATAGAACTAGCTCTAGATAGGGATAGGGTGAAATGAGGTGGACTGGATAGAACTACCTCTAGATAGAGATAGGGTGTAATGAGGTGGACTGGATAGAACAAGCTCTAGATAGGGATAGGATGTAGTGAGGTGGACTTGATAGAACTAGATCTAGATAGAGATAGGGTGTAATGAGGTGGACTGGATAGAACTAGCTCTAGATAGAGATAGGGTTTAATGAGGTGGACTGGATAGAACTATCTCTAGATAGGGATAGGGTGTAATGAGGTGGACTGGATAGAACTAGCTCTAGATAGGGATAAGGTGTAATGAGGTGGACTGGATAGAACTAGCTCTAGATAGGGATAAGTTTGTAATGAGGTGGACTGTATAGAACTTTTTTTTTTTTTTTTTTTTTTTTTTTTTTTTTTTTTTTTTTTTTTTTTTTTTTTTTTTTTTTTTTTTTTTTTTTTTTTTTTTTTTTTTTTTTTTTTTTTTTTTTTTTTTTTTTTTTTTTTTTTTTTTTTTTTTTTTTTTTTTTTTTTTTTTTTTTTTTTTTTTTTTTTTTTTTTTTTTTTTTTTTTTTTTTTTTTTTTTTTTTCTAGATAGGATAGGGTGTAATGAGGTGGACTGGATAGAACTATCTAGATAGGGTAGGGTGTAATGAGGTGACTGGATAGAACTACCTCTAGATAGGATAGGTGTAATGTGGATGGATAGAATAGCTCTAGATAGAGATAGGGGTAATGAGGTGGACTGGTTAGAACTAGCTCTAGATAGAGATAGGGTGAAATAGGTGGACTGGATAGAACACTCTAGATAGAGATAGGGTGTAATGAGTTGACTGGATAGAATAGCTCTTGATAGGGATAGGTGTAATGAGGTGGACTGGATAGAACTAGCTCTAGATAGGGATAGGTGTAATGAAGGGACTGGATAAACTACTCTAGATAGGATAGGGGTAATGGTGGACTGGATAGAACTAGCTCTAGATAGGATAGGGTGAATGAGTGGACTGGATAGAACTACCTCTAGATAGAGATAGGGTGTAATGAGGTGGACTGATAGAACAAGCTCTAGATAGGATAGGTGTAGTGAGGTGGACTTGATAGAACTAGATCTAAATAGAGATAGGGTGTAATGAGGTGGACTGGATGAACTAGCTCTAGATAGAGATAGGTTAATGAGGTGGACTGGATAGAACTATCTCTAGATAGGATAGGGTGAAATGAGGTGGACTGGATAGAACTAGCTCTAGATAGGGATAGGTGTAATGAGGTGGACTGGATAGAACTATCTAGATAGGGATAAGTTGTAATGAGGTGGACTGTATAGAACTAGTCTAAAAAAAAAAAAAAAAAAAAACTAGCTCAAGATAGGATAGGGTGTAACGAGGGATTGGATAGAAATAGTCTAGATAGGGATAGGGTGTAATGAGTGGACTGGATGAACTATCTAGATAGGATAGGGTGTAATGAGGTGGACTGGATAGAACTACTCTAGATAGAAATAGGGTAATGAGGGGATTGGATAGAATAGGTCTAGATGAGATAGGGTGTAATGAGGTGGACTGGATAGAACAATCTAGATAGGTTAGGGTGTAATGAGGTGGACTGGTAGAATACTCTAGATAGAGATAGGTGTAATGGGTGGACTGGATAGAACTAGCTCTAGATAGAGATAGGGGGTAATGAGGTGACTGTTAAACTAGCTCTAGATAGAGATAGGGTGAAATAGGTGGACTGGATAGAACTACCTCTAGATAGGATAGGTGTAATGAGGTGGACTGGATAGAACTAGCTCTTGATAGGGATAGGAGTAATGAGGTGGACTGGATAGAACTAGCTCTAGATAGGGATAGGGTGTAATGAGGACTGGATAGAACTAGCTCTAATAGAGATAGGGTGTAATGAGGTGGACTGGATGAACTAGCTTAGATAGGGATAGGGTGAATGAGGTGGATGGATAGAACTACCTCTAGATAGAGATAGGGTGAATGAGGTGGACTGGATAGAACAAGTCTAGATAGGGATAGGAGTGTATGGTGGACTTGATAGAACTAGATCTAGATAGAGATAGGGTGTAATGAGGTGGACTGGATAGAACTAGCTCTAGATAGAGATAGGTTTAATGAGTGGACTGATAGAACTATCTCTAGATAGGGATAGGGTGTAATGAGGTGACTGGATAGAACTAGCTCAGATAGGGATAGGTGTAATGAGGTGGATGGATAGAATAGCTCTAGATAGGGATAGTTTGAATGAGGTGGACTGATAGAACTATATCTAGATAGGGATAGGTGTAATGAGGTGGACTGGATAGAACTACCTCTAGATAGAATAGGTGTAATGAGTGGATGATAGAATAGTCTAGATAGGATAGGGTGTAATGAGGTGGACTGGATAGAACAAGTCTAGATAGGATAGGGTGAATGAGGTGGACTGGATATAACTAGCTCTAGATAGGATAGGTGTAATGAGGGGACTGGATAGAACTAGCTCTAGATAGGATAGGGCGTAATGAGGTGGACTGGATAGAATAGCTCTAGATAGGATAGGGTGTAATAGTGGACTGGATAGAACGAGCTCTAGATAGGGATAGGGTGTAATGAGTGACTGGTAGAATATCTCTAGATAGGGATAGGGTGTAATGAGGTGGACTGGATAGAACAAGCTCTAGATAGGGATAGGATGTAATGGGTGGACTGGATAAAACTATTCTAGATAGGGATAGGGTGTAATAGGTGGACTGGATAGAACTAGCTCTAGATAGAGGGTGAATGAGGTGGACTGGATAGAACTACCTCTAGATAGAGATAGGTGTAATGAGGTGGACTGTATAGAACTAGCTCAGATAGAATAGGTGTAATGAGTGACTGGATAGAACAGCTCTAAATAGGGATAGGGTGTAATGAGGTGGACTGGAGAACTAGCTTAGATAAGATAGGGTGTAATGAGGTGGACTGGATAGAACTAGCTCTAGATAGAGATAGGGTGAAATGAGGTGGACTGGTTAGAACTAGTCTAGATAGGATAGGTGTAATAGGTGGACTGATAGAACTATCTAGATAGGGATAGGGTGTAATGAGGTGGACTGATAGAACACTCAATGGATGGTATGAGTGGTGTATAGAATATCAGATAGAGAGGGTGTAATGAGGTGTATGGATGAACTAGCTCAAGATAGAGATAGGGTGTAACGATGGGATGGATAGAATAGGTCTAGATAGGGATAGGGTGTAATGAGGTGGACTGGATAGAACATATCTAGATAGGGATAGGTGTAATGAGGTGGACTGGATAAACTACTCTAGATAGAATAGGGTGTAATGAGGGGATTGGATAGAAATAGGTCTAGATAGGATAGGGTGTAATGAGGTGGACTGGATAGAATTATCTAGATAGGGTTAGGGTGAATAGGTGGACTGGATAGAACACTCTAGATAGAGATAGGTTGTAATGGGGTGGACTGGATAGAATAGCTCTAGATAGAGAAGGGTAAGAGGTGGATGGTTAGAACTACTCTAGATAGAGATAGGTAAATGAGGTGGACTGGATAGAACTACCTCTAGATAGAGATAGGGTGTAATGAGGTGGACTGGATAGAACTAGCTCTGATAGGGATAGGATGTAATGAGTGACTGGATAGAACTAGCTCTAGATAGGGATAGGGTGAATGAAGGGACTGGATAGAACTAGATATAGATAGAGATAGGGTGTAATGAGGTGGACTGGATAGAACAAGCTCTAGATAGGATAGGGTGTAATGAGGTTGACTGGATAGAACTAGCCTCTAGATAGAGATAGGGTGTAATGAGGTGGACTGGATAGAACTAGATTTAGATAGGATAGGGTGTAATGAGGGACTGGATGGAACTAGCTCTAGATAGGGATAGGGTGTAATGAGGTGGACTGGATAGAACTAGCTCTAGATAGGGTTAGGGTGAAATGAGGTGGACTGGATAGAACTACCTCTAGATAGAGATAGGGTGTAATGAGGTGGACTGGATAGAACAAGCTCTAGATAGAGATAGGGTGTAATGAGGTGGACTGGATAGAACAAGCTCTAGATAGAGATAGGGTGTAATGAGGTGGACTGGATAGAACTAGCTCTAGATAGGGATAGGGTGTAATGAAGGGACTGGATAGAACAAGCTCTAGATAGAGATAGGGTGTAATGAGGTGGACTGGATGGAACTAGCTCTAATAGAATAGGGTGTAATGAGGTGGACGATAAACTAGTCTAGATAGTAAGGTTAATGAAGGACTGGATAGAACAAGCTCTAGATAGAGATAGGGTGAAATGAGGTGGACTGGATGGAACTAGACTCTAGATAGAGATAGGGTGTAATGAAGGCTGGAAGAACTGATCTAATAGATAGCGTGTAATGAGTGGACTGGATGAACTAGCTCTAGATAGGGTTAGGGTAAATGAGGTGGACTGGATGGAACTAGATCTAGTAAGATAGGGTGTAATGAAGGACTGGATGACTAGCTCTAGATAGGATAGGGTGTAATGAAGGGACTGGATAGAACTAGATCTAGATAGGGATAGGGTGTAATGAGGTGGACTGGATAGAACTAGCTCTAGATAGGGTTAGGGTGAAATGAGGTGGACTGGATAGAACTACCTCTAGATAGAGATAGGGTGTAATGAGGTGGACTGGATAGACAAGCTCTAGATAGAGATAGGGTGTAATTGAGGTTGACTGGATAGAACAAGCTCTAGATAGAGATAGGGTGTAATGAGGTGGACTGGATGAGAACTAGATCTAGATAGGGATAGGGTGTAATGAAGGGACTGGATAGAACTAGATCTAGATAGGGATAGGTGTAATGAGGTGGACTGGATAGAACTAGCTCTAGATAGGGTTAGGGTGAAATGAGGTGGACTGGATAGAACTAACTCTAGATAGGGATAGGGTGTAATGAGGTGGACTGGATAGAACAGCTCTAGATAGAGATAGGGTGTAATGAGGTGGACTGGATAGAACTAGCTCTAGATAGAGATAGGGTGTAATAGGGGACTGGATTAGAACTAGATCTAGATAGGGATAGGGTGTAATGAGGTGGACTGGATAGAACTAGCTCTAGATAGGGATTAGGGTGAAATGAGGTGGACTGGATAGAACTACTCTAGATAGGATAGGGTGTAATGAGGTGGACTGGATAGAACAGCTCTAGATAGAGATAGGGTAATGAGGTGACTGGATAGAACAGCTCTAGATAGAGATAGGGTGTAATGAGGTGGACTGATGAACTACTCAGATAGAGATAGGTGTAATGAGGGACTGGATAGAACTAGTCTAGATAGGATAGGGTGTAATGAGGTGGACTGGATAGAACTACTCTAGATAGGGTTAGGGTGAAATGAGGTGACTGGATAGAACTACCTCTAGATAGAGATAGGTGTAATGAGGTGACTGGATAGAACTAGCTCTAGATAGAGATAGGGGTAATGAGGTGGACTGGATAGAACAGCTCTAGATAGAGATAGGGTGAATGAGGTGGACTGGATGAACTAATCTAGATAGGATAGGGTGTAATGAGGGACTGGATAGACTAGCTCTAGATAGGATAGGTGTAATGAGGTGGACTGGATAGAACTAACTCTAGATAGGATAGGGTGTAATGAGGTGACTGGATAGAACAGCTCTAGATAGAGATAGGGTGTAATGAGGTGGACTGGATTGAACTAGCTCTAGATAGGATAGGGTGAATGAGGTGGACTGGATAGAACTAATCTAGATAGGAAGGTAGGGTGTAAGTAGTGGATGGATGGTACTAGACTCTAGATAGGGATAAGGTGTAATGAGGTGGACTGGATAGAACTAGCTCTAGATAGGGATAGGGTGTAATGAGTGGACTGGATATGAACTAAGACTTAGATAGGGATAGGGTGTAATGAGGTGGACTGGATGAACTATCTAGATAGAGATAGGGTGTAATGAGGTGGACTGGATAGACAGCTCTAGATAGGGATAGGGTGTAATAGGTGGATGGTAGAACAATTAGATAGGATAGGGTGTAATGAGGTGACTGGATAACTAGCTCTAGATAGGGATAGGGTGTAATGAGGGGACTGGATAGAACTAGCTCTAGATAGGGTAGGGTGAATGAGGTGGACTGGATAGAACTCCTCTAGATAGAGATAGGGTGTAATGAGGTGGACTGGATAGAACAAGTTAGATAGGATAGGGTGTAATGAGGTGGACTGGATGAACAGCTCTAGATAGGATAGGGTGTAATGAGGTGGACTGGATAGAACTAGCTCTAGATAGGATAGGGTGTAATGAGGGACTGGTAGAACAACTAGATAGGATAGGGTGTAATGAGGTGGATGGATGAACTAGCTCATAGATAGGGATAGGTGGGTAGAACAGCTCTAGATAGGATAGGTGTAATGAAGGGACTGGATAGAACAAGCTCAGATAGAGATAGGGTGAAATGAGTGGACTGGATGGAACTAGATCTAGATAGAGATAGGTGTAATGAAGGACTGGATAGAACAGATCTAGATAGGGATAGGGTGTAATGAGGTGACTGGATAGAACTCTCTAGAAGGTAGGTGAATGAGTGGACGGTGAACTAGATCAATAGAGTGGGTAATGAGGATGATAGAACTAGCTCTAGATAGAGATAGGGTGTAATGAAGGACTGGATAGACGATCTAGATAGGATGTTATAGGTGACTGGTAGAACTAGCCAGATAGGTTAGGGTGATGAGGTGATGGATAGAACTACCTCATAGAGATGGTGTATGAGGGGACTGGATAGAACAACTCTAGATAGAGATAGGGTGTAATGAGTTGACTGGATAGAACAAGCTCTAGATAGAGATAGGTGTAATAGGTGGACTGGATGGAACTAGATCTAGATAGGGAAGGTGTAATGAAGGATGGATAGAACTAGATTAGATAGGGATAGGGTGTAATGAGGTGACTGGATAGAACTACTCTAATAGGTTAGGTGAAATGAGGTGACTGGATAGAACTACTCTAGATAGAGATAGGGTGTAATGAGGTGGACTGGATAGAACAAGCTCTAGATAGAGATAGGGTGTAATGAGTGGACTGGATAGAACTAGCTCTAGATAAGATAGGGTGTAATGAAGGGACTGGATAGAACTAGATCTAGATAGGGATAGGTGTAATGAGGTGGACTGGATAGAACTAGCTCTAGATAGGGTTAGGGTGAAATGAGTGGACTGGATAGAACTACTCTAGATAGAGATAGGGTGTAATGAGGTGGACTGATAGAACAAGCCTAGATAGAGATAGGGTGTAATGAGGTTGACTGGATAGAACAAGCTCTAGTAGAGATGGTGTAATGAGGTGGACTGGATGAACTAGATCTAGATAGGGATAGGGTGTAATGAAGGGACTGGATGAACTAGATCTAGATAGGATAGGTGAATGAGGTGGACTGGATAAACTAGCTCTAATAGGGTTGGTGAAATGAGGTGGACTGGATAGAACTACTCTAATAGAGATAGGGTGAATGAGGTGGACTGGATAGAACAAGCTCTAGATAGAGATAGGTGTAATGAGGTGGACTGGATAGAACAAGCTCTAGATAGAGATAGGGTGTAATGAGGTGGACTGGATGAACTAGATCTAGATAGGGATAGGGTGTAATGAAGGACTGGATGAACTAGCTCTAGATAGAGATAGGGTGTAATGAGTGGACTGGATAGAACTACTCAGATAAGATAGGGTGTAATGAGGTGGACTGGATAGAACAAGCTCTAGATAGAGATAGGGTGTAATGAGGTGGACTGGATAGAACTAGATTTAGATAGGGATAGGGTGTAATGAGGTGGACTGGATGGAACTAGCTCTAGATAGGGATAGGGTGTAATGAGGTGGACTGGATAGAACTGCCTCTAGATAGAGATAGGGTGTAATGAGGTGGACTGGTTAGAACTAGATCTAGATAGGGATAGGGTGTAATGAGGTGGATTGGATAGAACTAGCTCTAGATAGGGATAGGGTGTAATGTGGTGGACTGGATAGAACTATCTCTAGATAGAGATAGGGTGTAATGAGGTGGACTGGATAGAACTACCTCTAGATAGAGATAGGGTGTATTGAGGTGGACTGGATAGAACTAGCTCTAGATAGGGATAGGTTGTAATGAGGTGACTGGATAGAACTACCTCTAGATAGAGATAGGGTGTAATGAGGTGGACTGGATGGAACTAGCTCTAGATAGAGATAGGGTGTAATGAGGTGGACTGGATGGAACTACCTCTAGATAGAGACAGGTGTAATGAGGTGGACTGGATAGAACTACCTCTAGATAGAGATAGGGTGTAATGAGGTGGACTGGATGGAACTAGCTCTAGATAGGGATAGGGTGTAATGAGTGGACTGGATAGAACTAGATCTAGATAGGGATAGGGTGTAATGAAGTAGACTGGATAGAACTATCTCTAGATAGGGATAGGGTGTAATGAGGTGGACTGGATAGAACTAGATCTAGATAAGGATAGGGTGTAATGAGGTGGACTGGATAGAACTGCCTCTAGATAGAGATAGGGTGTAATGAGGTGGACTGGTTAGAACTAGATCTAGATAGGGATAGGGTGTAATGAGGTGGACTGGATAGAACTAGCTCTAGATAGGGATAGGGTGTAATGAGGTGGACTGAATGGAACTAGATCTAGATAGGGATAGGTTGTAATCAGGTGGACTGGATAGAACTAGCTCTAGATAGGGATAGGGTGTAATGAGTGGACTGGATAGAACTACCTCTAGATAGAGATAGGGTGTAATGAGGTGGACTGGATGGAACTAGCTCTAGATAGGGATAGGGTCTAATGAGGTGGACTGGATAGAACTAGCTCTAGATAGGGATATGGTGTAATGAGGTGGACTGGATAGAACTAGCTCTAGATAGGGATAGGGTGTAATGAAGTGGACTGGATAGAACTAGATCTAGATAGGGATAGGTTGTAATTAGGTGGCCTGGATAGAACTAGCTCTAGATAGAGATAGGGTGTAATGAGGTGGACTGGATGGAACTAGATCTAGATAGGGATAGGGTGTAATGAGGTGGACTGGATTGAACTAGCTCTAGATAGGGATAGGGCGTAATGAGGTGGACTGGATAGAACTAGCTCAAGATAGGGAGGGTGTGTAATGAGAAGAACTGGATAGAACTAGCTCAAGATAGGGATAGGGTGTAATGAGGTGGACTGGATAGAACTACCTCTAGATAGAGATAGGGTGTAATGAGGTGGACTGGATAGAACTACCTCTACATAGAGATAGGGTGTATTGAGGTGGACTGGATAGAACTAGCACTAGATAGGGATAGGGTGTAATGAGGTGGACTGGATTGAACTACCTCCAGATAGAGATAGGGTGTAATGAGGTGGACTGGATAGAACTAGCTCTAGATAGGGATAGAGTGTAATGAGGTGGACTGTATATAACTAGCTCTAGATAGGGATAGGGTGTAATGAGGGGACTGGATAGAACTAGCTCTAGATAGGGATAGGGTGTAATGAGGTGGACTGGATAGAACTAGCTCTAGATAGAGATAGGGTGTAATGAGGTGGACTGGATAGAACTAGATCTAGATAGGGATAGGGTATAATGAGGTGGACTGGATAAAACTAGTTCTAGATAGGAATAGGGTGTAATAAGGTGGACTGGATAGAACTATCTCTAGATATGGATAGGGTGTAATGAGGTGGACTGGGTAGAACTACTCTAGATATGGATAGGGTGTAATGAGGTGGACTGGATGGAACTAGCTCTAAATAGGATAGGGTGTAATGAGGTGGACTGGATAGAACTAGCTCTAGATTGGGATAGGGTGTAATGAGGTGGACTGGATAGAACTAGCTCTAGATATGGATAGGGTGTAATGAGGTGGACTGGATGGAACTAGCTCTAGATAGGAATAGGGTGTAATGAGGTGGACTGGATAGAACTAGCTCTAGATTGGGATAGGGTGTAATGAGGTGGACTGGATAGAACTACCTCTAGATAAAGATAGGGTGTAATGAGGTGGACTGGATGGAACTAGCTCTAGATAGGGATAGGGTGTAATGAGTTGGACTGGATAGAACTAGCTCTAGATAGGGATACGATGTAATGAGGTGGACTGGATAGAACTATCTCTAGATAGGGATAGGGCGTAATGAGGTGGACTGGATGGAACTAGATCTAGATAGGGATAGGGTGTAATGAGGTGGGCTGGATAGAACTAGCTCTAGATAGGGATAGGGCGTAACGAGGTGGACTGGATAGAACTAGCTCTAGATAGGGATAGGGTGTAATGAGGTGGACTAGATAGAGCTTTCTCTAGATAGGGATAGGGCGTAATGAGGTGGACTGGATAGAATTAGCTCTAGATAGGTATAGGGTGTAATCAGGTGGACTGGATAGAACGAGCTCTAGATAGGGATAGGGTGTAATGAGGTGTACTGGGTAGAATTATCTCTAGATAGGGATAGGTGTAATGAGGTGGACTGGATAGAACTAGCTCTAGATAGGGATAGGATATAATGAGGTGGACTGGATAAAACTATATCTAGATAGGGATAGGGCGTAATTAGTTGGCCTGGATAGAACTAGCTCTAGATAGGTATAGGTTGTAATGAGGTGGACTGGATAGAACTACCTCTAGATAGAGATAGGGTGTAATGAGGTGGACTGTATAGAACTAGCTCAAGATAGAAATAGGGTGTAATGAGGTTGACTGGATAGAACTAGCTCTAAATAGGGATAGGGTGTAATGAGGTGGACTGGATGGAACTAGCTGTAGATAGAGATAGGGTGTAATGAGGTGGACTGGATAGAACTAGCTCTAGATAGAGATAGGGTGAAATGAGGTGGACTGGTTAGAACTAGATCTAGATAGGGATAGGGTGTAAAGAGGTGGACTGTATAGAACTACCTCTAGATAGAGATAGGGTGTAATGAGGTGTACTGGATAGAACTAGCTCAAGATAGAGATAGGGTGTAACGATGGGATTGGATAGAAATAGGTCTAGATAGGGATAGGGTGTAATGAGGTGGACTGGATAGAACTATATCTAGATAGGGATAGGGTGTAATGAGGTGGACTGGATAGAACTACCTCTAGATAGAAATAGGGTGTAATGAGGGGATTGGATAGAAATAGGTCTAGATAGAGATAGGGTGTAATGAGGTGGACTGGATAGAACTATATCTAGATAGGGTTAGGGTGTAATGAGGTGGACTGGATAGAACTACCTCTAGATAGAGATAGGCTGTAATGGGGTGGACTGGATAGAACTAGCTCTAGATAGAGATAGGGGGTAATGAGGTGGACTGGTTAGAACTAGCTCTAGATAGGGATAGGGTGTAATGAGGTGGACTGGATAGAACTAGCTCTAGATAGGTGAAGGGTGTAATGAGGTGGACTGGATAGAACTACCTCTAGATAGAGATAGGGTGTAATGGGGTGGACTGGATAGAACTAGCTCAAGATAGAGATAGGCTGTAACGAGGGGATTGGATAGAAATAGGTCTAGATAGGGATAGGGTGTAATGAGGTGGACTGGATAGAACTAGCTCTGGATAGGGATAGGGTTTAATGAGGTGGACTGGATAGAACTAGCTCAAGATAGAGATAGGGTGTAATGAGGTGGACTGGATAGAACTAGCTCAAGATAGAGATAGGTTGTAACGAGGGGACTGGATAGAAATAGTTCTAGATATTGATAGGGTGTCATGAGGGGACTGGATAGAAATAGTTCTAGATAGGGATAGGTTGTAATGAGGTGGACTGGATATAACTAGCTCTAGATAGGGATAGGGTGTAATGAGGTGGACTGGATGGAACTAGCTCTAGATAGAGATAGGGTGTAATGAGGTGGACTGGATAGAACTATCTCTAGATAGAGATAGGGTGTAATGAGGTGGACTGGTTAGAACTAGCTCTAGATAGGGATAGGGTGTAATGAGGTGTACTGGATAGAACTAGCTCTAGATAGGGATAGGGTGTAATGAGGTGGACTGGATAGAACTAGCTCTAGATAGGGATAGGGTGTAATGAGGTGGACTGGATAGAACTATATCTAGATAGGGATAGGGTGTAATGAGGTGGACTGGATAGAACTAGCTCTAGATAGGGATAGGGTGTAATGAGGTGGACTGGATAGAACTACCTCTAGATAGAGATAGGGTGTAATGAGGTGTACTGGATGGAACTAGCTCTAGATAGGGATAGGGTGTAATGAGGTGGACTGGATAGAACTATATCTAGATAAGGATAGGGTGTAATGAGGTGGACTGGATAGAACTAGCTCTAGATAGGGATAGGGTGTAATGAGGTGGACTGGATAGAACTATATCTAGATAGGGATACGATGTAATGAGGTGGACTGGATAGAACTATCTCTAGATAGGGATAGGGCGTAATGAGGTGGACTGGATAGAACTAGATCTAGATAGGGATAGGGTGTAATGAGGTGGACTGGATAGAACTAGCTCTAGATAGGGATAGGATGTAATGAGGTATACTGGATAGAACTATCTCTAGATATGGATAGGGTGTAATGAGGTGGACTGGATAGAACTAGTTCTAGATAGGGGTAGGGTGTAAATAGGTGGACTGGATGGAACTAGCTCTAGATAGGGATAGGGTGTAATGAGGTGTACTGGGTAGAACTACCTCTAGATATGGAAAGGGTGTAATGAGGTGGACTGGATAGAACTACCTCTAGATATGGATAGGGTGTAATGAGGTGGACTGGATAGAACTATCTCTAGATAGGGATAGGGTGTAATGGGGTGGACTGGATAGAACTAGATCTAGATAGGGATAGGGTGTAATGAGGTGGACTGGATAGAACTAGCTCTAGATAGGGATAGGGCGTAATGAGGTGGACTGGATAGAACTAGATCTAGATAGGGATAGGGTGTAATGAGGTGGACTGGATAGAACTAGCACTAGATAGGGATAGGGCGTAATGAGGTGGACTGGATAGAACTAGCTCTAGATAGGGATAGGGTGTAATGAGGTGGACTGGATAGAACTATATCTAGATAGGGATAGGGTGTAATGAGGTGGACTGGATAGAACTAGCTCTAGATAGAAATAGGGTGTAATGAGGTTGACTGGATAGAACTACCTCTAGATAGAGATAGGGTGTAATGGGGTGGACTGGATAGAACTAGCTCTAGATAGGGATAGGGTGTAATGAGGTTGACTGGATAGAACTACCTCTAGATAGAGATAGGTTGTAATGGGGTGGACTGTATAGAACTAGCTCTAGATAGGGATAGGGTGAAATGAGGTGGACTGGATAGAACTACCTCTAGATAGAGATAGGGTGTAATGAGGTGGACTGGATAGAACAAGCTCTAGATAGAGATAGGGTGTAATGAGGTGGACTGGATAGAACAAGCTCTAGATAGGGATAGGATGTAATGAGGTGGACTTGATAGAACTAGATCTAAATAGGGATAGGGTGTAATGAGGTGGACTTGATAGAACTAGATCTAGATAGAGATAGGGTGTAATGAGGTGGACTGGATAGAACTAGCTCTAGATAGAGATAGGGTGTAATGAGGTGGACTGGATAGAACTATCTCTAGATAGGGATAGGGTGTAATGAGGTGGACTGGATAGAACTAGCTCTAGATAGGGATAAGGTGTAATGAGGTGGACTGGATAGAACTAGCTCTAGATAGGGATAAGGTGTAATGAGGTGGACTGGATAGAACTAGCTCTAGATAGGGATAAGGTGTAACGAGGGGATTGGATAGAAATAGTTCTATATAGGGATAGGGTGTAATGAGTTGGACTGGTTAGAACTAGCTCTGGATAGGGATAGGGTGTAATGAGGTGGACTGGATAGAACTAGCTCTAGATAGGGATAGGGTGTAATGAGGTGGACTGGTTAGAACTAGATCTAGATAGGGATAGGGTGTAATGAGGTGGACTGGATAGAACTAGCTCAAGATAGAGATAGGGTGTAATGAGGTGGACTGGATAGAACTAGCTCAAGATAGAGATAGGTTGTAACGAGGGGACTGGATAGAAATAGTTCTAGATATGGATAGGGTGTAACGAGGGGACTGGATGGAAATAGTTCTAGATAGGGATAGGTTGTAATGAGGTGGACTGGATAGAACTAGCTCTAGATAGGTATTTGATTTTTAAGTTCATATTTTGATGTAGAAGTGACAAAGAAATGTTATTGGCATTTTCGGAATGATTACATTAGTTTCTTATGAAACGAGCCATTTATCTCCAGGGCTATGAAAATATTTCACTTTCTCTCGACCCCTTTAAATAGAAGTCAGGATTTTTATAAATGTCGACGTTTCATGACCTCCCAAACCCGAAAAAATTGTTTTCACAATTTCTTCTGTATGTCTGTCTTTATGTGCATCGGACTATAGACGTCCCATAATTATGGGTATTTTACTGAAGGGCAAAAAGAGATAAAATAGACTTTCTCAAAATCCTCTATAACTATTTAAACTATTTATTTTATCTAGACACTGTTTAATGTTACAAACAAATTAGCGAGTTTCATCATTTTTCCGTGGAAATGGCTCTAAGAGCACTTTACACCAGCAGAAATCTCCAGTTTTGATATCCTCAACTTGGCCTATTGGAGATAGGAAATATTTATCAGCGTAGAAATATATTTATATTATATATAAAACTCTTTTGTTTTAAATATATTTTTAAAACATCAATAGTTTCTAAGCTTTAAGACAATATTTATATTTTTTATCCAAGTCTTTGAAAATTAAATTGATATTTCTGCTCTTTGGTTGACAGAGATGCTATTCTTTTCTCAACGTTTCTATAACAGTGTGTATTAATTCATTATGCTCTTTGAAGGATTGTTTTTGTAACAATGTATACTATTTTATTTCTCAGATTTTTATTAAATTTTAGTAATTATTTTAAGATTAAAGTGAGAGAAAGCCACCGTACCATTTATTTTTGGTAAGCTAGTGTTATTGTTTGTGCAACCTGCCCTTAAGTATAGCGATATATCTTTTGGATTGCATTTATTTGAGGTATTTAACGTGCACTTTCTAAACCAACTGATTTATGAGAACACGAGAATGTCTATGAGTGAGAGTGAAAGAACCTACCAATTTTTCTGGAAAGGTATTTTCATATACCTTCCCAGATTCTTTTACCTGCTAAGCTTGACATGGCAACGTCTTTATTTCCCTCTGAAGGAGGTTGACTCCGGTTGGGTTTGAACCCACGAATATCGCACTTTACCCCAAGATTACCGAGCTCTACAATAATATAAAGGGGATAATAGACTATATAACTCTCGCAATATAATTACTACTGATGAACAGATGGTCTGGGATTAACAATACTTTGAATATGATTATGTTATGTTCCATAAATGATCAAAACTGCTGTTTCTGAAGCTGTATCGACCGGCAAGTTCTCGTGTATGATTGGTAATAAAATTTGATAAAGGAGGAAATTATAGTAAAAGTATTGATAAAGTTGAAAAAAGATATTTTTTAATTAAAGAATATTCCTTGGTCTGAACTCTAGAAAAGTGATATTTAATAACCAACAAGATTCAAATTCATCACCATTTCATCCTGATAGTCTTTGCTTTTTTTTAATTAGATTGTTTTTATATAGAGTGATTGATTGATTGATATATAAAAACATCATAGCTTGTTTGTATTAAAAGTTCTCTTATAAATAGGCTACAATATTATTTTATTTTCTCTTATTATTACGGATTCGTTGGACTCCGGTGTGTATATTAAGAGATAATAAATCATGTAAATGAAGGATAAGTTTAATCAAGCTTTTTCAATGTTACTGGTCGCTATATTAATAAATAAATAATTGAATAATGTTTCCTAAAAGTTGACTCCACTGCCTCTCCCCCCCCCTCCCCCCCTGCAAGAGATAATGGAGGGAGAGGGGGGAATGTGCCCATGCCCTCCCTATATCCGGCGCTTATAGCACTCATAGTTCAAAGACAAACATTAAAATAAGCTGTTGATGCGATCAATAATATTATTAGGAACTAGATACACTTAGATTTGAAGTTATATGGACTTCATTTTTGCAAAACTTCTTACGATAACATTATATTCAACTCACGCGCTCGCTGGTTTTTAATCGAGAAAATACTAAGTCCGACAACCTTTCTTCTATTTTTGTGTTACTCAAATATTTCTTTAATAATTTTTAGAGTGACCGTTCCGATATTGCTAGAGCTCAGAACTAAAAACAATAAAATATTTAAGTATAAATATTCTTCAAGGCAGAAATAAGAGAGTAATTTAGAATGATTAACCATTCAGCTACTTCTAGCCATCCCTGGGAAGAAGGATTGGAATGATATTGTATTAGTTCTTCATCAGTTTCTGTTGGTAGACTTGTGGGTTGCAGTCTGGTAAAGCTAGCAGCGATTTCATGGGCCTATAAACTATCAATCCGTCTCTGGAGTTTCATTACAGCTTTCTCAAAGATAGCTTTGAGTGATTCATTTTCAAAACCTTGTTCTTCATTTATCATCCAGCGACTTTCGTTTTAGTTTACTCTTACCTATCGTACATCAGCAAGTTTTGGTTCTACTCGTATTCTTTATAGTTGTTGTTTTTTGCCCTTTCGTTAAACAAACTAAGTGGTTTATTGATACCTGCAGACTTTCCAAACTATTGGTTAGCAACTGAATTACTTTCGATAGATCAAAATTTTTTGGTAGTAATAAGTTTGACATGGCATCCACTGACTGCAAAATATTTGAGAAAATTACAAGAAGGAATACATTTTAAGACTTTTCAAATTTATATTTAAACGCTTTTGAACTCAAAATGCTATCTTTGTTTAGGTCAATAGAATTAAAAAGTGAGCTAAGTTCCTCGTAGCAAATAGTGCGAAATACACTAATACACTTATTCTCGCTTCACTGAGTTGGGATGAATGAGGACGCGAGAAAAAAAACAGTGTTTGCAGTTTTTATAGCAAAACATTATTTTGGCCAAACTTAATAAAATACTGCTCTAGTTTAAAAATAGAGCTTAATTTTCTTCACACATTGATATTAGCATTTCTTGAATATCTGCCAGGGGTGTTCTGGAATTTAATGACAACTTTTTATCTGAATTTAAAAAGTTTGTTAGATAACCCCGCCATGCTCATGACAGTTATTCAACAACTGTTGATATCAACATGTGAAGAAAATTAAACTCTCTATTTGTACTGGAGCAATATTATTTTATTTTGGCAAAAAACAGTTTTGCTATAAAAACTGCAAAAACACTGACCCTTTTCTCGCGTCCCCTACCACCCCACCTTAATGGGCGGGCTCCTGAAGATCTGGACCTTGGTGTGATAGCACCACCTGCACCAAAGGATGGTACTCCACTGTGTCTATATATATTACGTAAGCTTACACTTCGTTAACCCCGAGAGTTAGCAATCCTTCCTAGCATCGTTATGCTATGGACGGTGCAGCTTGTAATATGGGGCCATTGTGTAGTCCGTCAAGGTAAGACCAATCAGGGTAAACAGAGTGTAATTTCCAACATTCGTAGGACAACTTGAAAGATAAATCTACTTTGACGTGTGATCCGTGTGATCTGCACATCACACTTTTGTTATATAATATATATATATATATATATAATAATTACTGTAAAAGTCTGAAAACCGTTAAATCTTAGTATTTACCGGTTATCCTAACATTAGATAACGCCGAAACATCTTAAACAATGTTTACATTTTGAGTTTTAAGTTGTGAGTTTATCTAGTCAGGTGGGTCAGTTCTAGCTTTGACCAGCTCTCAAAAGTAAGCCAATATCCTAACCTAAGGTTGGCTTAGGCTTGGTTAGGCTAGGTTAGGTTAAGCTATTTTAGGTTAGGCTAGCTTATTGGTTTACTTTGAGTACTGGTCAGAGCTAGAACTGACCCACCTGACTCTATATATGGTTAAAGTTCAAAATGTAAATATTGTTCCAGACATTTCGGACTTTTACCATTATGTATTGGTAAATTCTAGGATAAATCGGTAAATTCTAAAATTTAATGGTGTTCGGAGTTTTATAGTAACATATAAATACCTATTTAGGTAACACTAATAATACAAAAAAATATTATTAATATTTACAACAACTAAATCTGGTTGTAATTTCCAAAACACCCTTCCTGTGAAAATTGGACAGTAACACTCTTACCTTGATGAATAACACTATGGCATAATCTTATAATCTGGGCCATAGTGTAACCCTTAAAGGTACCATTCTGTACAGAGTGTAGGTGGACCTACATTAAACACATACCTGATCACTGTTATCTCCTGTGGCCGAAATACCATGGAATACTTGCTCAGCAGGTGGTCAGCGCGCAGGCGCAAACTGTAACCCAAGCTAGAAGGCAAGTAACTCGAGTAGTTGTTGACTTAAGAGTGATCAGAACTAGGGCTAACAGCTTTGAAACATGTTCAGAGATGTTCCAAGACCACACCTCATCCACGCCAACTTCAAACTTGTCTAATAAAATACACGTTGTGATTATTGGCTTGATTTAAGAATTTCCACTAAATATATTCCAAAAGCTATACGTGTTAGTAATGTTCGTGAGCACTCGACGGTCTGGCCACTGGCCAGAGAGATGGCTGATTATTTTCTTGCGGTCAGGTCAGTAAATGTTGAAGATGTGGTGACTGGGGTGTATGTGGCGTGGGGAGCACATGGTCTCTGTGCCATTACGACTCTGTCAGTAAGTGTGGCAATTACCTTAACAAGGGAGTCAAACTCGTTCACGAACAAAACGGCAAAATAAAGGGGACATTCAGAGACAGACAACTTGAATCACTGCATTTATAAGGAATGTGGAATGTAGAGGCAGACAACTTGAATCACTGATTTTATAAGGAACGGAGAATGTAGAGGCAGACAACTGAATTATTGATGCATTTTATAAGGAACGGAGAATGTAGAGGCAGACAACTTGAATCACTGCATTTTATTAGGAATGTGGAATGTAGAGGCAGACAACTTGAATTATTGATGCATTTTATAAGGAACGGGGAATGTAGAGGCAGACAACTTGAATTATTGATGCATTTTATAAGGAACGGGGAATGTAGAGGTAGACAACTTGAATTAATTGATGCATTTTATAAGGAACGGGGAATGTAGAGGCAGACAACTTGAATTATTGATGCATTTTATAAGGAACGGGGAATGTAGAGGCAGACAACTTGAATTATTGATGCATTTTATAAGGAACGGGGAATGTAGAGGCAGACAGTTTGAATCACTGCATTTTGTCCATTTATACTTAAGGTAAATACTAAGTGCAGAAGAAATATTATTATAAATATGTTTTTTTGTTCAAGTTCAAAGTTTAAGTCCATTATGCCGAAAAAGAATTTTGAAAATAAAAGATTAAACCGAGAAAGAATTTTGCTTACATTATTAATTTCCGAAGCCTTCGCTTGATCAAGCGATTATCATAGCCAGTCCGATAGTGGCACTTCACTCACACGATCACTCTTTTATACGGTAAAATACAGAACACGGAACGCGGAATGAAGGGATGACGAGGGGAGGAAAACCAAAGAACATAAACAAGGAGGGGTGTTCTACAAGCTTCTAGACGGGAGTAGAAACAAAACTTGGCACTGGTGAAGAGTGTCTTCTTTCCAACCGAAGATCTTTAGTTCAGGGAAGTTGTTTCTGAGAGTTGAATAGACGCGGTCTCAGTATTTCGTGGTCAGTCGTCTTGTTCAGGCGTGTGTGTTTCGATGGGCCGGTCGAGAGTGTAATTGAGCCAGCAGCAGACGGTGTCACTACAATAGGGTAAGTCCGTTGTTATTGACTTGGTTATGGTTAGCTTGTGGCTAATGCTACAATAGTAACTCTAAACTTATAGGATTTACAGTTAACTTTCTTTGGTAATTGGTAATTATTTCACTGTTTTCCTTTTAGACCCTACTGACAGTAGCCTTGCGCTTGTCAGCTGTTTTGATAGTGAATGGGCTCTTCCAGCCTACTGCCTTTGACCATGCTGCCTTGGACGCTTATTCACCCGAGCAGCTGTAAGACAATTATATAGTTTGGGCTTGCTATATGTCAACACATCCTGTGTTTAACGTAAAGTTTTTCGTGATCCACGATATGTTCACTTGTTTTCCTGAACGTATATATTACACGTTCAATGGTCAACCAGCATTAATCTTGTATAACTATTGTAATCTTATTTCTCATTTATGTTTTTCTATAGTAAATCTATTTATTGTTAACTTAATTATTTGTTTTACGTAATGAATTATCTAGAACGATACAGTCGTTGAAATCTGCGAAATTGTTACAGTATAGACACGATCCCGGATGGTCCCTTACGGGTCCTAGTCTTGCGTATCAAGCTCTATTGAGAATAACCCGGGTATGGGTCAAATTAATCGATTATGTTAACATATTTTAACTAATTGAGGGAACTATCCAAATATGGGTATGTTTTGTTGTTAATCATCACTCCATGGCGAATATTGGGTATATGGTGTCATTCGACCATTCCAAGCACGAGTCCTACCTCGTTTATCTAGACGTGAATGGACTATATTCATTTAGCATGTTGTCCTCACTACCCTATCAAAGGTTCAGGTGGCTCGATGATGATGAAATCGGCCGATATAGTGTGCGAAAGGTAGAGGACGATGCAGGTAGGTCTCGAATATACGAGGGTCATCCAGAAAGTAAAGTTACAAGGGCTCCTGAGGCCGGGGGAAATTTTTTGTTTCAAATTCGGCACACCTGACGTGTAGGGGGGATCTTAACGGTCAGTTTGTTTGGTCCCGCGTGTTTTTCGACCATTTTTTTCAGTCACAGTAAATTCTTCCGATGGAGAGGTCGTCACGCGCTCCCGCCACCTCTTGTCTGTGCGAGATCTGCGCGGTCATTCGTTTTTTGACTTTGCAGAACAATACCGCCGCGAATGTTCATCAGAAGCTCGTGGAAGTTTATGGTAGTGATGTGATGAGTCGACAACATGTCACGAAGTGGGTTAGGTTGTTCAGAGAAGCCCGTACTGAAACTCATGACGAGGCAAGGAGTGGGAGACCATCAGTGATTTCTGACGAACTTGTGCGAAAAATTGAAGAACAAGTGCGAAGAGACCGCCGTGTGACGCTTGACGATCTTCACGAAAAATTTCCTGACATTTCTCGAAGTCCCCTTGGTGATATTGTGTCGGAAAAACTTGGTTACAAGAAGTTGTGTGCGAGATGGATGCCCGGTGTGACCGGAGCACCGTCAAAATCGCATCACAGCCGCGCGTGAATTTTTGGATCGTTTTGTACAGAAGGGAGAAACTTTTCTGGACTCTATCGTGACGGGGATGAGACGTGGGTGTGTCACTACACCGCAGAATCCAAAAGACAATCACTTCAGTGGCGTCATTCATCTTCTCCAGCCACCAAAATGTTCAAGACAACCCATTCAGCCGGAAAAGTCATGGCATCTGTTTATTGGGACCGTAAGGGGTCCTTTTGGTGGATTTTATGCCTAAAGGGACTACCATTAATGCAGAGGCTTACTGCAATACCCTAAAAAAAACTCAGAAGAGCCATTCAGAACCACAGAAGGGGAATGCTGAGCCGGGGAGTCAGCCTCCTGCATGACAACGCCAGGCCCCACACTGCGTTGAGTTTCACAGGAGCTGCTGACATCGCTTGGATGGGATATTGTTATCCACCCACCCTATTCACCCAACTTGGCGCCTTCAGACTATCATCTTTTCACTAAACTAAAGGAATTTTTGGGTGGGAAACATTTTTCCAACAATCGGGAGGTCGAAGCTGTGAAGAAGTGGCTGAAAGAGTTGGCGGTGGAGGTCAATGACACTGGCATACAAAAGCTGGTGCCCTGACTACAGAAATGTCTCGATCTCAACGGCGATTATGTTGAAAAATAGTTTAATATATTGGTGAAGTATCCTGTGAATTTCAATTAAATACAAGCATTTTTCGATCCTAAATAAATGTTGTAACCTTACTTTCTGGATGACCCTCGTACTAGAGATGTACATGATGCTTATTTCGACCTGCTGTTCTGTACCGAGAAAGGGATCACACCCGTGGGAAAACACGAGAAATTTTTAACGATTTTAGCCGATAAGACTGGGTACGTCATTCACTATCATTATCTAAAGCTATATGTAGCGAATGGATTGAAACTGACAAGAGTCCAAAGGGTTTTCAATTTCAAGCAATCCCCATAGATGGCTCTGTATATCACTCTGAACGTAGAGATGAGGAATAAACGAGAAATATGTTTGAAAACATGTTTACCAAACTAATGAAAGTAACTTACAGGGCGTATGGCCCCAATTTGACCTTTGACCTTTGACCCCAATTTGTGTGACGTAATCATTGCGTGTTATGTTGCAACATCCTGTTTGAGTACCGTGACCTACTTTCCTCTGATTGGCTGCTATAAATAGCCTCCTTCCCCCACCAATTTTGACCTGCTTTCCACATCCGCCTCCCACATTGGTTCCTCTGTCACAAGGCTCAGCCTTCCCCCCAACCCTGGCGCCAGTATGTCAGCCCGACAAGACAAGAATAGATATTGAGGTTATTGCCTTGGGCATCTGGTTTTCCCATGTGCCAGGTTGGCGGGCAGACAAGACGAGTTGAGACAAGAATAGATATTGAGGTCAATGCCCTAGGGCAACGGGTTTTTCCCTGGTGCCATTATGTCAGCCCGACAAGACAAGAATAGATATTGAGGTCATTGCCCCGGGCAACGGGGGTTTTCCCTGGCGTCAGTTTGACGGAGGGCTCGGCACGAAGCTTGCGCTATGGCTGACATGCCTAGAATGAACATCGGCTCTTCTGTCACAAGGCTCTGTCCCAGAACAAGCTGCATGAACCTTGCGCTATGGTGCTTTGTGATAGAGTGTGGTAATTTGTTCCAGAGACCCTCCTTCTCCTTCACCACCCTGACGCCATGTTTGAGTTACCTACTTTCCTCTGATTGGTTGCTATAAATATCCTCCTTCCCCCACCAAATTTGACCTGCTTTCCACATCCACCTCCCCCCTCCCCCTCGACTACCAACCCTGGACATGTTGGTTCTTGATGATTGTTAATAGATATTGAGGTCATTGCCCGGGAAAAGGGGTTTTTCCCTGGCGCCATTATGTCAGCCCGACAAGACAAGAATAGATATTGAGGTCATTGCCTCGGGCATCTGGTTTTCCCTGGTGCCAATATGTCGGCCCGACAAGACAAGAATAGATATCGAGGTCATTGCCCGGGGCAACAGGGTTTTCCCTGGCACCAGTATGTCGGGCAGACAAGACAAGAATAGATATTGAGGTCATTGCCCCGGGAAACGGGGGTTATCCCTGGCGTCAGCTTGACGGCTCACGAGCCAAGAATAGATCTTGACCTCAACAACCTTGGGGTTTTCCCAATGACGTAATCATTGTGTGTTATGTCACAACCCTGGCGCCAGGCTGGCGGGCAGACAAGACAAGTTGGGACAAGTCTAGATCGTTTGACTGGGGTATAAATAGAACCCCGATCATTACATTCGGTCATTTCAATTTGTAATTGGCTAACATAAAGATCGAGATGAGTTTTAACGCTCTGGAAAACGGGATAAATTTGAGTAAGTTTAATTCGTTTTGTATATTTTAATGGTTTCTAATTTGATTATCATGTCAGTCTGTACAGTGGTATTCTCTTCTTCTTTGTTAGATGAGGAGCCCATGACGCTCGGCGTGGCGGCGCAACCTGTGGATCCCACTAACCTAGACCAGTTGATGCAATTTACAGATGAGG
>JBCFYV010001448.1:0-71347 GCA_039000515.1 Timema cristinae | reverse complement strand
GGGGCCTCTCTTTTCAGGTGGAAACGTCACGTGTTTTAAAATTCTCAGTTGGGGGCCGTTATCCCTCACAAAAGTTAAAAAAATTTGTTTGGACCTTCGGTGACATGGGGGATGTAAAAGATTAGTCTTTGAAAAATCTGACTCGTATTCAGTTACATACATGAAAGGATAAATAGGTTTTGAGTGTTCTGGACCCCTCATACATAGTCACACCCGTGAGTTTCCCTTGTTTTACGTTATTCCAGCTTCCTTCGCCCCCCACCCAACTTTTTAAAATGTGCTCCCTACAACCCCTTCCTCCAGCCCTCCCCTAAGCCCCTCGCCTACCAATCCGGACATGTTGGTTTTGATTATTGATTGTTATTTAATTATTGCTAATTAATTAATTAATTGGTAGGATTGAGGTGTTGGAGTTTTTATTCATCGATTAGGGCGCTGTAGTTTATTTGGGGGGAGCTGAGGCCGTGGCACGAACCTCGCGCTATGGTTGTCAGGGGTTTCCCCCGTCAAAGGCTCTGCCCGGCACGAACCTCGCGCCATGGTTGTCGGGGGTAAAATGAACATTGGTTTCCTCTGGCACAAGGCTCTGCCCGGCACGAACCTCGCGCCATGGCTGTCGGGGATAAAATGAACATTAGTTTCCTCCGGACAATGCTCTGTCCGGCACGAACCTCTCCTGACGAGCGTTTATGGTAGAGTATGATAAATGCTTCCCCCTGCCTTTACTTCCCCCAACCTGGAGCCAGTATGTTGGGTCGACAAGTCAGGAAAATAATAGATCGTGACCTCGACAACCTTGGGTTTTCCCAATGACGTAAACATAGCGTGTTATGTCGCAACCCTGGCGCCAGTCTGGTAAGCCGACAAGTCGGGACAAGAATAGTTCGTGACCTCTGCAACCAGGGTTTTTCCCCTGGCACCAATATGTCAGCCCTACAAGCCCAAGAATAGATTTGATGTCATTGACCAGGGCAATAGGTTTTTCCCTGGCGGGCAGACAAGACAAGTTGGGAAACTCGTAAGGGGTGCAAACAGTAAATAAAACACAGATATTTCAAATATACATATATTTATTAAACAGCACAATTATACATTTTTACAGGAATTACGCATATATTCGTTCATACGTTTTTCTACAGTGTCTTTTAGATGCGTTAGTAAAATTGTTTTTAGTTCACAATCCATCATGTAATAGCCCAAAACCGATGACTTGACGTGTATAGTAGGTAGCATGATAAGATCCAGGTTTTTGATGTGCTTTTCCCACCGTAGGCTGTTTAGGGCGATGACATCCGCCGATTCTGTTAGCGCGTCGCATGCTCATGCTTACATCATTAAGTTTAATTAAAATCATTCGGCAGTTCACCGTGAAATGGTAGAGTAACTATTTCTCTCCTTCTCCAAATGTTTCATTGCAAGCACTTTCACTTGTAGAAGAGCAAAATGGTCATGTGGCTCCCAAATGCTTGTCTTTCCACCAACCTAATAATACCCCTACCCCTTCTTCCCTCCCTTAGGCAGGCCACATTCTATAATGTGATCACCAACTCTGCGGCCAGGAAAACGTTAGATCCAGACACTTATGCATTAGTAAAGAATTTTATGAAAATGATGAAGTCAGCCGTCAAATGCCTGGGGGAAAAGATTGTCTCAGTTAAAATAGATGGGAAACAAAATCATGTTCAAAATTTTTTGTTCTGAACCCTTTAAGAGGGGTTTTATGTATTTTTCCCAAAAAAAACGACATCCAGAGTGAAAAATCGGATGTACAAAGTTTGTGGCTTGTCCAAAGCTTTTTGTCCTCTTTGGGGATAAAAGTGGCCACATTCTTTTTTGTTTTTTGTATGACGCATAAAAATGAAAAAATTAATGATGGTCAATGAAAAATGCCTGAGATGTATGAGGGAAAGGAATGCCAATAAAAACATATAAAGATTTTATATTTAATTTTTATCTGAAAAGTGAACCAACAACAATGTGCTTTTTCAGTGAATGTGATGATTCCCCGGGCAGTGACGAAACTCGATCTCATTTTTGAAGAGGGGTTTTTGGGAGCAAAATTGTATTGAGAATGTTACTTTTAAACAATGGTTGCAGATAAAAAACAGGACAACACTAAAAAAACTAGGGACAAAACCAACTCAGGAAGTTTGGACTCCTTATTTAAAAGTATGAAAAAAATTACTGCGTCATTCATATATTGCAAAACAACAGTCAGCATATCTGAAAAACCCTCAAGGAAAATCTCCCCCAAATGAGTATTTAGTTATATGTGCTTTGCAGAAAAATTTTTTTCTTTTTATTAAAAAGACTCTGTAAAGGGCTTTCACGGGAAAACAATACAAAAGCCACAATCCACCCTTATGTTATCTATTACAAAACTGAAATGCTGGAATTTTAGAGCATTAATTTGGGTTTGATTATCTCTGATGTATTTTCACATGAAAAAGTAGCTGTACATCTCTTTAAAAAAGAAATTTGATTGTTTTCTTGAAGGAAACTTTCCCCTACACCCCCTAAAAAAAAATACATTATCTCTCAGATGGAGTGCATACAATATAAAAATAAGTCCAACTTTTAAACCCTTTGGGTTTTCAGGGATGAAGCTTTACATGAAAACAGAGGGGATTTTTTTCCCTCCCCCACATGGTAAAAAATTGCTTGTGAGGGTTTGTGGGGGGGACTTTTTAAAACAGCTGGCGCCCTGGCAAGTCCACGCATGGTATACAATGAGAAGATTTTTACACCTCGTCAGCTTTTTGTTTGGGGGAAAAAAGAAAATATAACAACAATTTGTTGTTGTTGTGAAAAACCAAAATAAGATTATGTAACGGGAAAAACACATTTTAAAACCCAAGACTAAAGAATTAAAAAACAGTAAAAAGGGCCCCAACATTTGCACAACTACTTTCCCAAATTGGGGAGAAAAACTAGGCTGAAATTTAAAGTTTTACAGTTGTAAACCCTGAATCAAGAGAAGAAATACTATCTGTTGAAGGGGAAAGAAAACCCTATTGGAGATAAGTGAAAATTGTTGGATTTTTTAATTCCCAATTTATTCAAACTATTGGTGGTTGGGGTGTGTTTTTGGGTGTGAAGAGGAAAAAACATAAAGATAAGTTTTTTAGAGCCATATGGACCCAGTTCATCTTTTAAATACTTCAATTCCCAGAATAAGAGTGTTAATAGATTTGACATTATAACAAAAAATTGATCCAACGACCCCCAAAACGGGGAAGAGTGTATCGACTGACGCAGAAGAAATGAACAAAGCAAAAAAAATATTTTACAAAAAAGGGTTTGTACAAAAAAACTAATTTTTTAAAAATTTGGGCCCAATTTGGGCTAGATGCATTTTGCTAAAAACATTTATGGTACATATACATGTGTTTTATCTTAAATTTTTTCATACCATTCTTTACAGAGTTTTAATATGCTGGGCCTAGTCTCTTAAGTTGTTAAAAATTTAAAAAAGGGCCCCTCCAAAATTTTAGATCTTATGTATTAAATCACCTTCCATACCAGAAGCTTAAAATTATTATAAAAATAACACCAAACCCCCAACACCAACAGGGGAAACACGGGACTGAAGATATTGTTTTCTTGCACTCGATTTTCATCATAACTCATGTTTCCCTAGGCATCACATTTTGAAATTTTCAGTTTATATAGATTTAAATTTAAAAGTTAAATAGCTATATTTTTTTCGGAATTTTTAAAAAAAAAACAATTTTTTTTTTAATTATTTTTTTAAAGAAAGAGATAATTTTTTTTTTTGTTAAAGTGTGCCAAAATTTAATATCGAATTAAAAACCCCTTTCAAATTGAAAAAATTAACCTACAGCATAATTATAGCAGCAAAAGAACAGTAATTAATAAGAAATTTAAAAAAAGTGGTGCGGGAGAGAAAATCTATTTTTATTGAAATTTAAAAAAAAATTTCTTAAAAACGGGACAGTTTTAAAAAAACTAAAAAATATATTTTTTTATGATTGGATTTTTAAGGGGAAAAATAATTGGGAAAAAAATTTTATTTAAAAACAAAATGGTCATGTTAAGTTTATTTTTGGGGGGGGGTTGGTTTGACGTGAAATGACCCATTATTTAGATATACGAGAACATTTAAATTTAATATGTTTTTATTGTTTTGGGGGTGAAATGATTTGATTCATTTATTCAAATTCCTTGATTTGGGTTTTTACCCTTTTTAAATTTAAAACCCCATGTTATCCCTGACTTTAATTTGGTTTTCCTCTTTTCTACCCCCCTCACCAATAGGTTACACTAAAAGAAATAGGGATGGAAAAAAATAGAATTTATATAAAAAGTACACAGCTTTTTTTTGAGGGCGAGTGGAAAAAAAAGTCAGCTCAATACACCCGCTGGAGTCCAAAAAACCCCTCTGCTCATCATCGGAAAACATGACAAGATGAGACTCACACTTTTGGGGCCTCATGATCACCAATGGGAGTGTGACAAAATTTTGTTTTTTGCTCTCTCTAACAAAACTATTTTCTCTTCGCATATTTATACATATTTACAAAATGATATTAAAAATACCAACACATATTCTTAGTGGGAACAATGAAAAAAAAAAAATTTTTTTTTGAAGATCTTTAAAAGAAAAGAAGTAAATTTCTTTCTTTTGGTTATTGTAATTTTTTAACATTCAAAAAATTTTCTTTTTATAACCAGAATTTATTTCTCCAATTTCTCAAAACAGTTAATTATGATTTATTTTTAGATTTATTTTATCATTGTTAAAAAAACTTGCACCTGAACACAGTGTTCCTCCCCCGGGAAAAAGGCGTATTCTGGGAAAATTATAGGATGCCGTCCCTTTCTCTAAAAGGGTTTCAGGGGCAATTTGGGGCCGAGGGGCCCTCAAAAAATGTTTTCCAGAATATAGGGATTTGGAGCATTTGAGTTAGGATTAATGTAAATTTCATTAAAAATGTATGTGTTTCAATAAATAAATATTGTCCAGAACGGGCAAAGGAATTTTTTCCCCCGGGAAAATATTTGAAAAGTGTGCTTTTGAACAGTGGTTCTCGAACATTTATGTTTTACCTTAACCGTTTTTGCTATCTTGGGGAAAAGTTTGCGCCCCCTTACCCCCCCTTTTATTTTCTCTTTTTTTTCATCCAAAATTGTTAATTACCATCCTCTCAAATGTAATTAAATTAACTCCTGGTGTCAGCCGCACTCAGGCTATCCCTCCCGATTAGTCCCAAACGGTTTGGCGAATTAGTGCTAGCTCTTGGGAATAGAGGGTGTCATATGGTCAGCAAAAACGATGCCTCCAGCCATTCGACTCGGCTTTCTATCCCTTTACCCATTACTACTGTATTGGGAATAATTTCTCATTTATCCCATGGGGACTGATTTCTAACCCGTTCCAGACCCACAGTTCCCGATAATCTGGAAGTCCCGGGGGAATCAGGTGTATTGCCCAACCACGTTGAATTTTAAAAAACTTTTTTCTTAAAGCCTAACTTTCTCACACAATGCTGCTTGGAAAAAAAACGAGTCCCCCAATTTGGGAGAATTTATGCTCCAAAAAGCTTTTTTAGATACGTAAACTTGAAAAAATAAGGGAGATTATCTGGGAAATATTAATACTCTATCGTTTACGTCATTGGTTTATTGCTAAGTTTTTTACCACATTTTTTTTCTGTAAGAAGGTTGCCCCCAAGGGGGAGAGGGGCAAAAAGGGTATTTGCCCCCCCCTTTCCCCAACCCCCAAAAAATCATTATAATATAAATTTAAAAAATATGAAGTATAACTAAAATATTTGCATTGGAAATGTATCGAATTTTTTAGCCTACATTTTATGACCAGGTGTCTGCCCTTAAGCCTTAATATTCACAAGGGTTACCGTTACTTAGAAAATTAAAAATTTAAAAAAACCCACAAAAAATAGTTCGATATTTTTTGGGCATTATTTAAATCTTTAATTATCCCAAAAAAACCCAAATAGTTTCAAAAAGCTTTTAATATTCAAAATCTTATAAGAAAATATATTTTATTTTCCCTTTTTCCTTTTCAAAATTTTCATCTTAAAATTAGTAAAAATTACTCTCCTGACTTTTGGGATCCTTTGAAAGTAAAATTATATAAAATCACCAATGAGTATAAGTCGTCAATGTAAAAAAAAAACTAAAAGAAAACTAATTTAAAATCCCGATCCTTTTAAATTAAAAAAATAAAACTGTCGGGCTATGGTTAAAGAAACCCCCCCCACCCCCGCCCCCCTTTACATTTTCCCCCAGTGTGACACGCCCAAAACTAAAAAAAAAGGGAAAGGGGGTTTACACATGATAATTCAAAGTAACTAGAATGCATAAACATTAATTTAAATATTTAATTTAGTGTATTAAAAATTTTAAAAATTTTTTACATTTTCACCCATTATTTTTTCAATTTTGTTATTTACATTTTATGTAATTTTTACTTAAAAATATACTAAAGTAGCCCAATAAAAAAAACATTTTTTGATCTTGGGAAACTTTTGTCAATAGTTGGCACAATGCTTGTTTGCTTCACATGAACATGACCCGGAGGGTTTAAAAAACCCCAACTCATTGGCCAATGACTTGTGGGCGGGGGAAAAAAAATGTGTTTTTAAAACCCCCTGGACATTGGGTAAGGTTTATTAGAGGGCCCCCCTAGTGGCCCCGCGGTGTTCAAGCAGCAGGCCCCGGGTTTCCCACTGTGTTAAGTACAGACTTTTTGGGAAAAATAATTACTTAAAAACACAGTATTCCCTTTGGGAAAATGAACCAATATTTTTTTTTAGAATTAATTTTTACCCTGTTTATTTATTAACAATTTAAAAAATTCTAATTTCACGTTTGCACAGACAACATTGGATTAATAAACTAGTCCATATTTTCATCTGTATGCAGTGCAGGACTAGCATACCCAGGAATACGCCATTTTTTTCCCTGTGGTTGGGTTTAAAAACTTTCCCGGTAAAGATAATTTTAAAAAAATTAAAAAAAACTCTGAATGATGCAGTCCCAAACATCTTTAGCAAAAATAGAAGGGATGTTAAAAAGGGCCTATCTCCATTTAAATAATTTTAACAAGCAAAATATTAAAAAAGTTTAAAAGCGTTTAAATTAAAATCAATTATTATAAACACCCAAAAGTGGTTTATACCGTTTTGGGAAACGTAAATTGCGATCTAATCAGGAAAAATTTAAAAATTTTCCCTTTTTAATTTTTAATGTTTGAAGCTTAAAAAGAAAAATTTTAAATTTTTATATTCTTTTTTTATCAAAAATTTCTAGGAGCTTTTATTTAAATTCTGATGATCCCCAAACTTTCGGCATAATATTACCTTCAATTTTACTTTTAAAAAATAGTTTATTTATTCATTGTAGGTTTAAATAAAAACTTGGGAAGATTAACCCTTTTGTTAAATGGGTGTAATGCTGGTTGTATGTTGCCAAACTACTGTGAGCTATTTAAGAGGTTTTTTACCCCAAAGTCAATGCCGTTCTGAAGTTTCGCACCCCGTGCGGTGCGGGGAGATGGAGCTTAGATGAATAGCAGGGACAAGTTTATCCAGTATAGAGGGAAATACTCGGTTTTAATGACAATCGCTTGTCCTCTTTTACTCTGACTTCTTTTTTTCAAAAAGAAAACACCCCCCGAGAAAAGAAGGGATGTGTAATTATTTGGGGGAGGGACAGCAGTGTAAAGAAAGAAAAGAATAGTAAAACGGCATTGTACTCTTCGTTTGCTCTTTCGGGTTCTTACAGGCGCTGGTTTTAACCCGGCCCGTCCTTTTTTTAACCCAAAAAGGGTTCCTTTGGCCCAAAACGTTCCTTTTTTTCTTATACCTAGAAAAAAGTAATATAACCTAGAAGAAAAAAATGATTGGACTTTATTTTGATGAAAGTGTTAGAATTACATTAGGCCCTATGCCCCGTGTAACGATGCACCATCTATTTAACGTCACAAGTCTTGTTTCAATCGTGGGGGGAAAACCTAATTTTAGGCCGTTTTTTAGTAATATTTAAAAACGCTTGTAAAGTCTGAAATTGAAATGTTTTACAGAAAGTAAAAAAATTAAAAATTAAAAACCTCTTAAAAAAATTTTAGCAAACATAAAAACAGTCAAACTAATGTTTTTTTTTTTAAATATATTTTGAGTTAACAAGGGTTATTATTTTTAGATTACAAAAATCTTTTCAAATTTATTTCTAAAAATTTTAATATAATATTGTTGTAGAAGGCCCCTTTCCCTTGACACGTTGTGGCATTTTGAAGTGGTAGAGCATATGTTACACTTCAGTCCGCTTTATCTGGTGATTTTAGACAGTTGAATTGGTAGGTAACGTTGAAAACTGTACTCTAGACTAGGGCAATGCCACCACATCTCGTCCAAACACTAATTTATAGTACATGTACAAAGTGTATTCAATTTTACATTCATATAATAGCAAAAAAACAATTTTAGTTTCCTAGGTTAAAAGGCTAGACAATGTTAAATATTTTGAAATATATTTTATGTGGACACAAGCCCCCAAAACATATTTTCCATGACAAATAATTTATTTACAAAGGATAACTCTTTTTTTTAATCTGGAACAGTCTTCAAGTCTTCATTACATCTTGTATTCATTGGTAATCAAGTAAGATTTGAATTTCAGTCAATTTATTTAGGGAAGTTGTACATTTTTAGAACAGCCGGTGGGGTAATGCGTGTGTCTATGATCTAGGGATCACGGGTTCTAATCCAGGCATGATTGAAAGTATATCATTGGTTAGTTATTATGGCTGGGAACGGTGTGATGTTTTTGCTCTAGATTAGTTTAGTTTGTAGAAAAATCAGTGGTTCATAAAATGTACGTTTAAAAAAATTTCTTCAAATAAAAAAAACTGTGGTCGTAATTTTAAAAATTAAAATTTTTCCATATTTTCATTCAATTGCTAGTGCACCTTCACTTTAAACCCTTCTCACCCTTACTCCTTTATAGAAATGATTTAAATTAGTGAAAGATGATGATATCGCAAAAAAAAAAAAATTTCCCATGGGCCCCAGCTTTGCTGAGCCCATTGAATTTACACTACTGATACAGTCAGGAATGTAAAAGGGATGTAGGTTTTTTCTTGAAAAAGAAAAGGTGATCTCTTTTAGTTTATTAGTGTTGTGTTGTGTTCTTTATTTTAGTGAATCATACATTCTGTTTGGGTTGTTGTTTTATTTTATTTATCATCACACCTTACTACCCTTTAGGGGTACATGCATGTGTATTAAATGTGCTAACTAGTTAGGGATAGGAATGGTTCAATTTAGAGGAAGTGGACTCACATTTGCGTGAAGGGAGAGTGAAAAAGTGTTTATGAAATACCCCCCTCGTACAAACCAAAATACGAACCCAAGTTCTGCGTCTGCGGAGTCCATTTTATTTCAAGAGCGATGCCTTAAAGTTAGACCATGCGGATACCAAAGAAGGGTTTTTGGTTTTTTTGGGCAAGATTGTTATAGAATGTTTGATCGTAATCATATTCATGTTTTTCTATACTCAATAAATATTATTTATTTGATAATATTTAATTTTATCGTATATATTTATTTCTGTTGTCAACATTCCTTTTTCTCAAACCAACACAAAGCCTACAGCGATGAATAAGGTCTCAGTGGATAGGATTTTTTTTTTTTGCGACTTTCTGTTCTCAGTTTACGTTAAAACACATGGGTTTTTTTTTTAATGTGAGTTAAAATAAAGTTGTTTTTTGCAATGATATCAATAGGGTCTAAGGGATAGACGCTTCCAAGAGCTGGTTTTGTACTTGTCAAATGCTGTATTTACTCATGGAAACTATATGTAGCTTTTTCAAGAGTCCTATTTTCTAACAAAAATTTTTTATTAATTACCAAAATTAAGTAGATGCCTCTAGCAGATGTTTGAAGTGATCTTCCACTGGCCAATTTTTAAAAATTAAAGGCTTTCAAAATCCATTTGTAATATTTATGAAAGAAAATTCTTCAAAATTACAACCTTTTAAACTTATCTTGAGTGGCCCTTGCCTCGATTTATTTTTATTTAGATGCCTAGAAGCTATTAAGAGGCGCTTCTAAACTGATTTTTTCTTACAGTTAATTATTTTAGAGTTTATAGGGTTGTGGTCTTCTCCAATAATTTTTGAAATTTAATGCACATAGAAAAAATTTTGGAGTTCTATTTTAAGGCAATCTTTTAGTTTAATTTTTAATACTGTCGAAGTGTTTTGAAAAAATTTTTATCTAGGAGAGAGAAACTTCTTTCCATGGGGGGCTAATTCGTCCCATGGGCAGTCCCCCCCCCTTACCGGCCCAGTTCCACCCCCCTGACCAAATTTTTTTTATAAAATATATTTAAATATGCTTTTCTTTTATGGAAGCTATTCAGAGTAGTCCATTCCTGGATTTTTTTTTCCATATCTTTATATTTATTAAGAGTGATCAAATCATAAGACTCGGGAAGTTATTTAGAGCTATTTTTAAATTGTAATAAGAATTATTATCCTTTCTCAACGAAGCAATGATTTCTTACAGTTGTGTGTGTTGTGTGGGGGGGCTGGGCTCGGTATTGAACACAATATTTAAAGGGAAAAACCAAAGGGGGGCCTCCCTTTGTCCCCTTTCTGTGGACACTTTCTATGGAAAAAAACTGGAAGTTTTAAAATGTTCTCGGTAATTGTAAAATTGCGATTAAACTAGTAAGAATTTTGTAGTTGGAAAAGCATCAGTGACAGAAATGAAAATTAATTCTAAAATGTAATTTTTTGGTTCCTCAACTTTAAATTTTTAATCTCGGGAATAGTCGTCGAAATTGAAAAAGTAATTGTTTGCCAAGTTTAATGGGGCACTTTTTTTTGTGGCTAACTCAAAAAAGGGGGGTAAAGGAATGCCAATAAATGGCCCCCTGATCAATTATTCCGGAATCTCGGACTACCAGAGTTTTATTCTAATTGGACAAGTCAATTAAAGGGTATTTAAGTTTGGCCTAGGATGTTTATATTAGTTTGCATAGTTTTAGATAAGTTCACTTACACAAAATAAATTTATTGAAATATTTTTTTTCTAGAGATAAAATAAAATAAATAAAAGTTAAAATTTCCTAATTGTTTTGAAAATTATTACAAACATATGTTTATTTTTTTTTAATTTTTAGTGTAAGAGCCAAATGTTTTGTTTAATGTTTTTGTTTTCGGTAATTGTTTTATTTTAACAAACAAAAATGGCAATTCTCCATTACTATGAAAGTGACTAAGGTTTACTTTACATAAGCGTTAATTTCCAATTTGATCATTTTCCGCTACTATTTGAGATACGAAAATACTTAGAAACTGTATTTTTTTTGTACTGTTAAAAATAACAAATATTTTATTCGAAACATATTTAAAAAAACCAATAGTTTCTGAGATAAAAGCAAATATAAAAACATAAATTTGGAGATCTTTTAAATATGAAATTTTTTTTATGCTCTTTGGTGGACAAAGATTTTCCCCCTTTTTTATTAATTTCTGCAAGTGTTCTGAAAACAAATTGCCATGGAGTAAGGAATTTAAATAGCTAGCGGGTGTATATTATTTCCTTTATGACCTTTGGTGGAGTGTTTCTGTAAAAATATGGGGAATCTATTTTTTCGTTTCACAACTATTACAATTTTTTAGTAAATCAGTCCATTTTAATATGAGAGATGGAGAAAAGGACTGTGCGGTGAACCGTCGCCCGTACCTTTTTATTTTTAATAAGTAGAGTAACAATGTTGATTGTTAGGTGTGTATTTTTAAGGTTTATTTATTCTTCAATTCCAACATATTACCTAATTTTTAACAACTGGATTATCTTCCATTATCTTTGAGAATATAATTAACGAGCTGGCTTGTGTACTGAGTGACTCAAACGCTCAGCCAATCAGATGCCTTTATTCATCTGTTGCTACTTTTCGTATTTTTTTACATTGGATAAATCTACAAAAAACATTTTTCAATCGCTGAAATTTTTATAAAGTCCCCGGTGATTTTATTAAAATTCCATCAGCCCATGGTGGAATGTTAATAAGCTAAGTAAAGGTTTGATTAGTTTTGAGTTATGTTTTATAATATATTCAGCATAACTTATATATTTTTAAAATCAATGGTAGATGTAGAAAATACCGTTGATTGTTTCATACTTTCCCCAAAAGGGGAAATAGGTATATTAAAAAATTACTGGTAAATTACTTTTATTTTTGGGTGATTCTATACATTCACCAGTAATTTTATAAAAATGAATTGAACACATTCGCATTAATATATTAAACATATTTCTCTTCATACTATAGTTATTATATGAAATTTAAAAACATAGTTGGTAAAAGTTTTTCGAAATGTCAATATACGACCCAAAACACTCATTTACCCGCATTTGACCACTTTGAAATGTTTTTGATTATTTTATTTTTTAGTTAAAAAAAATTGTTTTATATAATTGTATGGGAGCAAATAGAAATTTTATTTGACACACCTTATATAGAACTCTATAAACGATCACAATCACAATAGAATACAAGACATTTAGTTTAGGTAACTTTTCAACAAACACAGTCGACAATTTTAATTTAATAATATTCATAATTTTAGAGATTTAATTTTTTGTTTTTAGCACATAATCACGAAACGATTAAAAAACAAGTCAAATTGAGGTAAGAGGAGGTTTGCTCTATATTTGCGTTTGGAAGCCTAATAACTAAGCTTTCGCCTCACTTTAGGTTTTGAATTGGAATTCTCAAGGGCCATTCCCTTACATTTGTCAGCCTTTTGTTTTCTTCAATAGCCTTTGTTATGTAAGGTGGTTTTCTTAATCGGCATGGATCGTCTCGTCTTGGATCTACAAAGCTCTGGCAGGAGACAATCTAGATAGAACTGGCTCATTTTTTTCTCCATGTGGCTAGCCCAAAATGCATCGTCTCTGAAAATCTTCTCGACCTTTATACCACATTTTCCAAAAAAACAAAGAGAAAGTAACTTCTCCCGGTCACGTGAAGTTGGGGCCCTTTTACTTGATAGTAGTGTTTTTTTTGTTAATTTCACGTAATTTCTATTTTTTATCCTTGCTTATGTCTCAAAAAAATAAACTTTATTTTTAAAACAGCTTCTTCTGGTGTCATGTTCCCTTGCTGAGGGTGGACACTTCACTTCAATAATGGTTTCAGATCCTATTAGACTTCGGGGTTGCTCCCAAGTAAGATAATTCCGGATAAACAAAGATTCCACAAGCTCAACTTTAAAAATTCAATTTATTTCAAGAGCCAATATAGCATTCTTCCCCGTTATCTTACCGTACAGCATTGCATCTGTGTCAAAATCATCATAGAGCATCCTTGAACAGCCCTTTTTTACAAGATGTGTGAGGAATCGTCGACAAACGGGTCCAAATTAGAGGCAGTGAGCAGCTTTCGCCCCTACTTCTTTCCATCGACCACTATTTTTTTTGGAGAAAGTGTCCCTCTTTCAAGCTCCTCACGTTGCTCTGATGTGCTTGGGAAAGTAGCAATAAATCTAATTTTCTCTCTATCAAATTTTTCCGTAACCATATCAGGCTTCCCGAAACACAAGGCCCTAGTCTTTGTCATTATTTTGTCAACCTAGGTCTAAATGGGGTTTTTTTTCTTTACTTTGCAGGCAGACTTCTTGTTTTTTTCAATTTGACGAAGTCTTCACATCTCCTCTTCTTAGTAAACTTCCCCCGGGGCTAGCTTGGTACATTACTTTGTGTATTTTATATAGAGGAGTTTTAGTATTGTAAGAAACTACAGCAGCATGACTTCTAGAAGAGTTAGGACCCCTTTTAAAGGGAAAAATTAGCCCTTTTCCCACCGATAAGGTAACCCAGTGGTGCACAACCATGGCCCCATGCATTTATGCGCCAACCGATAAATGAAATTTGCAAAATAAATTCTTAGCAATTCTCATATACTTAGACTAGTTTTCAGCGAAATATGATTAAATCTTTGTCCCTTATAAAAATTTTAAAGTTTATACTTATAGTCTACCGATAATTCAACAGATATGACTCGAGTCCGTTATTTATGGGGGTTTTGTGAATAATTGTTTGGTAGCCGTATCTTAAAAACCTTGTGTTTAATTGCGTGAAGATAGTTTGATGGAATATGTCTTAATTCGAATATCTATGTAACGCAGTGTCACAGATATTGCACATATTATTGCAACGAATTTTTGAAAATTTCAAAAAATTTTGGGATCTCTTTTCACTAGCCATATATGAGTTCTTTGACATAACAAAGAACCGTTCAAATGGCATATTTGCTCCAGGTTGTGACGTAAGAAATTTTAAATTTATCAAGAATCGTATTTCTGTACTCCATGGGATGGGCAGACCAAGGGTTCTGACTGCTGCAAGGCATCAAAAAGACATTTCTCTAAATTTGTGTACAATGATTGGAGCAAATAATGGAATTAGTGTCTCTCTCACAAAACATTGGATACTTTGCCACGCCAACACCCCTTATTGCATATCACTGCATTATAGGCTTACACCAGTAAAATTTGGTTGTAAAAGATCTGGGCTAAAGAAATCTGATACGTACATTAGTGCAAACAGAGAACTTCATTAAATCAGAGGACTCAATCACCGACAGTTTTAAAGGCTACCTTGATGAAATCGAGACCAAATATGGTGACCGGGTTTACTGCAGCAGAGACAAGGTTTTTACTAGATTTGGATAACTTTCAGAGGAAATCAAGAGAAAAATAATTACCTCTTTTGATTTAGCAAACAATGTATCAGTATTCCAGGCCCAAAACTAAGATTATTATAATTTGAAGTTAAAAAAGTACTAATTTCTGCGCTGGGAAAAAAATGCTTCCCTCACATGAAATTTATTCCAGCTAGAAGTATGCTGGGCACATCAGCCGAATCCAGGAAACTTTTGAGAGAAGATTTGTGATTTAATTTGTGACAAATTCCTATTCAAGATATTTCCCAAACCTTATTTTGATGTTAGGTTATGAAGGAGTTTTTGGGAAAGGAAATGGTAGAGTCATTCTTTACAAAATATAGTAAGATATTATTTTTTAATATTTTTGATTTTTTTCTTTCCGGGGGGGGGGGGGGGGGGAATCAACCCTATCGCCCCCTCCGAATCCACCACTGTTTAAGATTGTTGATGATCGTGATTGTGCTATTTTTTAAACACTACATATTATGTTCTGTATTTTAGTTATTATATTTGGGCACCTTGCCCCCGGAATAATACTAGCCTCGTCGTTAAAACAAAGAGCCTATACTGTACTCACTTTTGTGCAAAGGAAGACTTATTTTTTTATTTTCAAGGTTTTATTGCAATCTATTCAATATTACAAATAAACTAATTTTCCTTTTTGTAAAAAGATTGATCTGATTACAAACTTTTTTAAAAAAAAAAGTCATTTTAGTTATTTAAAGCTTGTCATTCTTGTTTGATTTTTATGATTTGCAATGGTAGATTCTGGTAAAAAGGGTTTTATTAAAATACACCAATTTTTTTGTTGGTCAACATTGATAACATTTTAATTTATTACCAGTGTTAGTTTATAAGCAGGCCTATAATATGAATAGTCTGATAAACATGAAAACCAGTCTAAATGAAAATATATTAAATGTGTCTTTTGGATCCGCTTACCTTTGTGGTTCTGTAAAAGCGCTATCATTATCCATATAAAAGTAATGTTCTGATGGAACGGCATAACTAAAATCTTCACAACTACAGTCTCAATAGATGTGATGTGTGGACTCTCAGTTAGATCACCGTTTTCTGCCTCCAGCAACTTTGTTTTTTTCTATTACAATTAAAATCAGTTTGCAATTGTCTCTAAAATGCTCTTTAATGGTTATGAAAAATTAAAATTGAAAAATCGGTAAAAAGTATTTTTTTTTAACACCGCGTCTTACTACCGTTCGGGTGTTATGCTTATGTACTAATTAAGCTAAGGGTTTTGGGATTAGGAAGGTTATATCAATATTAAGTATACCTCATTTACGTGGAGGGAGAGTAGTAAACCATTTGGAAAACCACCCTCGTACACCCGGCCTAGATTCGAACCCTTAAACTCCCCGTCATCGACAATCTATAGTCTATTGCGAGAGTAGCGCATTAGATCACGCGGCCACCCAAAGTGGGTGTATAAAAAATAAAAAGTCTCTTAGTGATTTTTGTAGGCACTACAATTAATTCCCTAAAGGGCCAATAATTTTGTAATTAATAAAAATTAAACCCTTTTTTTTTTCTCGGGGGCTTAATACCTATCCGGGAAACATGCATTTAATAAAGCTAATAGAGTTGGAATGGGTAAAGTAAAACTTAGTTAAAAAGTACCCAAATTTTCAAAGAAGAAGTGTATGGAAAACATTTAAGATAACATTTAAAAAATACCCCTAGCTCACACCCCGGGCCCGGGTTTGAACCCGATGACTATGTCAACGGGAAACCACGTTAAACGTACTTAGTGTGTACGTCATTTTCAGTTTACTTTTTTTCACAAGTTTGTACTATTACAGTTAGGATTCACGACAGCCTATAGTAGTTTGGAAGAAAGATATGTTTAGAACAAATAAAGAAAGATACAGTATTTATATCTTTTATTTATATAGGATTTTTTTAAAATTGTCATTGATAGATAGTTTTTAAACTGTCAAAGAATGGTTCTTTATGAATGTTTTTCAACAACATTTATTGTTTTCACTGAGGTGTTCCCATAAACATACAGGCAAACGCTGGTATATTTGTTTCGATATCACCTTTTAAAATATCCCAAATCCTAAAATTTGTTTATTGGAATATTTCAATCGGGCATCGTTTAAAAAATCCCAATTTATTAGGAAGGTATTTGATATTTTCTCTAGCTGTAAATTATCATTTTATAGATTAATATATAAAATTCAGCTTTACTATTTTACTTGAAAAATAGATAAATTTAAATTGGAATTACATGTTCTAAATTAATAAATTGTAGACTACCCTTTTTTTCCAATATTATTTTAATTCTATTCCCCGTCTTTTCTTACGTGGGGGGTGACCTGGTGGTCTAGGGGTACGGTGTCGACTTCTATGCTGGGGGCCGGGGTTCGATCCTCGGTCCCGGCACAGATTTATCTGATTTCCAAACCCTTCCTACAACCCCTGACAAGACATCTTGTGAATGTGTGGAATGCCCGGTCGCCACCGTGGTTCGGATTCCCACGTTAAACTGTAGGTCCTCATTTCATCTCACAATCACCCTACCATTACACATTAGCGTAAGTGCGTATAACCCAAACGGGTAGTAAGACGCGGTGCTAATAATAATAATAATAATAATAAATCTTACGTGGGGCGCATTAAAAAGTAGATGTGATTTATATATAGCCTCTTCTTCTGTCAAATCCCGAAGTATTCATTGTGACTTCTCAAGACAAACGTCAATACTACTGTAGCATAAATGTGCTAATGAGTTATTTCTGACTTCTCTTATCTGCCTTTGCCCAAAGCACCAGGTGTGGGTCAGGCGGACACATCCACATTCCTTTTGTGTTTACTTCCTTAACCCAACCTCCCCTGCCCCCTCCCCAAAACCATTTCTCGTCCCCCGTTCGGGTAGTTCAGAGTCTTTCCTCCCGATATCAAGAACCACCCTTTAAAAAATAATCGTTTTAAAATCATATTTATTCCGTTTTTTCTGTTGTGACTATGGATTTTTTTTTATGGAAACGTCTTGTGAGATAATTTTGTATATATATTGCTTTTAGATTTTTATTATTTACTTTGAATCACGATTTATTTTAAACGAATCTATTAAGGTTTATGAGCTTTTCAAACATATAATGAAATATATTAAAATATAGGTACGTCGCCATAAATTTTTAAGCTCTTCAAAAATGCAAAATAATATATTATAGCATTTTTTTTGTTTCGTAAACATGATTTCCCTAAGAGTCTGCACGGTCTTCTTTGCCACATTTGGGAGCAATGGCGTACAGGTCCAATATTCTCTTAAAGGACTCCAAATCATACCTCTCCCCCTTCTCCACTCCCCCCCCCCCACCAGTCAGACGACCCTCCTTCCTCAACAAAACCGTTCCTATGGGATTTGTCATTGTCAATATTGCAAGGAGAAAATTCCCCTAGAGGTTTGGAAGCACGCCTCCTCCATTATCTCCCGCCTCAGAGAAAAGAAGAAAAGGCCGACTCCAACTGCCAGACCTTCGCGCACATACTTCCAAGCAGAACAGGACAGACAACCCACAGGACCTCTATCGGCCGATTCACGCCACTAACGGTATGACCAGTAGACGGAACATGAAGAACACAGACCGGCGAGCTATGCTGCGATACTATATGCCGTGATCTCTTAAAAAATAAAGAAGATGCAAACTAAAACAAAATGTTTTATAGCCATTAATAAACTTATAACCTCGTGAGATCGTTGTGGTCTTTGAACAAGCCATTCTTAATGTTGTGCATATCACTTGGCCCAATACTAAAACTTTCACTTGACCCAAGATTTGGGTATGAACATCCAAAATGTTGGGCTTGTTCACAGATTACAAGGCTACACACGATGCTGGCCAATGGGTGAATATGGTGTTGCGGTCTACTTTTCTAAGATCTGTCCATAGTTGAAAAGTGTTATGTCTTTGAGTTTGGTATCTGTAGCACCTACTGATGAACGTTTAACAGATTTCATGCCTATTAACGGACACGTAGTACAACTCTCCTGACGCTACCTTTCCACCATACATATAGGATGAGTCTTCTGCACGACAAGAATCACAAACCTTCAATCGCCCTTCCATTGTAATTATTATTAAAGACTAGATCATTCTTCATATCGATACACATGTATCCTAAACCTCCCTGCCATTAAAGCAAATATATGAAAAAGATGGCATTTCTGGAAAATAGGTTGATAAATATAAGAACGGAAAATCTTTCCGACCTCAATTTACTATGGGCGGCACATAAAAAAAGAAGACGAAATAAGTTGTTATCTTTAATTTTTTCCTTTTTAATCGGAAGTAACTTTGACATCGACAGTAATTTATCTGTTACTTACAACCTTACAACAATTTTTGTAAATAAATTGGTAATAATAAACTCTCTAGTGAAATAGACTGCATTGAGACTCCGATAAAAACAAAATAATAGTAATAAAAAAAATCTTCGGGGTGTCCTCTGGGGGGATTGAAACTGGGCAAGGAACTATTTGTATCAGGATGTACTCTAGAAGCTCCCTCTCCTTTCTACACTCACCGTGATTTTGGGGCAAAAAAAAACCCATTTACAATCAGGAACCCAAAAAAAAATTGGTAAAGAAAAGCAGAAAGAAAAAAATAAGGGGCCCTTTGCACGGTCCAGCATTGCGACCACGATCCAGCCCAAGTAGAGTTTTTCATAGTTTTGGTTTAGCGGGAAAAATTTGTAGAAATAGTAGCCCGGGGTTTTTGTAATTCCGAAATTTCGGGGGGTAGCCGTCCAAAAACCCACGTGTTTTTCCCCAAAGACTTCCCGTCCTTCTCCCCCGGGCCCGCGATTTATCGCCAGTCCCTTTAAAGGCTACCATAAAAACCCCCCCTCATTTTTTTCTGGGCAAAAACCCAAAACCCAGCTCTTCCTTAGAAATTATCGCACCAAACCCTTTCTTCTCACTCGTTTTTCCCCTTTCCCCGGTATCATTTTAGGGGGCTTTGTAAGCCCCCCCCCCCCCCTCCCCCATAGCTTTAAAGTAAAATTTTAAAAAAAAGGGAGTATATAAGGAAAATTTGCGAAAAAAAAAATTTTATCAGGAAAGGAAAGACGCAGAAATAAAATGGGTTTGATGAAGTTTGGAACCCAATCGAAAAATAAGGTCAAAAGGGTCGAATTTCCCCAAAACACCCAAATTTTTGGGTCGGGCGGGAGTCCATCAATCAACCTGTGTATTTTGTACCCCCCGTGCGAAAAGATTCGACGCTCTGGTATGAGGGGGGCAATAGTTGGCCTACTTTTCTCTGCGCGAAGCGCAGTGAGGACCGGCCCCGGATTTGATTGTCGTCTGCAACCGCTGTTTTCTTTCACTTAACGTTCAGCTTAGCTTTTTAAAGTTATAAATTAAAGAATGTAAAAAAATATAAAATGGGCCGTAGAGCTTACAAAGAGACTGAAATAAAAATTTAATAATAAAATCGAAAATTTTTTGAAACGGTTTTTCGTAGTAGTCCCCTAGGAGCGGTAAATGCCCCCGTACAACCCAAAACAGATCACTCCCAACTACAATTAATTTTTTCTAAAAATAAATTTTAAAATTTAAAAACAGAGGTAGTTATTATTATTTTTATTAGCACCCATCTTTCTACCCTTGGGTTATAACCTTCCTAATGGTAAGAGTTTAAAGTGGAAACCGAAACGGGGAGGGGCCTTTCCCCCCATTACAAAATGTCTTTTCGGGTGAAAGGAAGGGTTTGGTAAACAGATAATTTGTGCCGGGGGCCCAAGATTGAACCCCCGGGCCCCCAGCACAAAAGTCTGACACCTTACCCTAACCACCCGGTCACCCCCGGGGTAATTGAACTTTTTTGCAAAAAGCGGCCCTTTCCCGGTTGGGGCCGAAAAGTTTTCTTTTATAGGCCCCGGTTCGAAAATACGGAGAGAGATCACTATGATGCCCTCGCATGAAAGATTTCCCCCAGGGGATAGCCCCTGTCTTATGATGTAGCCCGCCCTTTCAGAATAAAGACAACTGTAATTCCCTTCCGATAGGTCTTTACCCGGATGAAAATCGAAAATCTATTTTTGGGTTTTCCAAACTTGTAAAAGATCACTGTTTTGTTATAAATGTAAAAATTTTTGTTACATGTTATATATTACATTTAAAATAAAGTAAACTTTAAATTTTCTATATTTAATTTTTTTAAATAAATTTTTTTACAAAGAAATATTTTTAAACTAATTAAATACTTATTTTTGTTTTGGAAAGTTTCTGATTTTGTGAATTAGTGCCCCAAACAATTCTTTTAATAAAGGCATCATATTTATTTGGGAAAAAAGAAAAATTGTTTTTCATTTTTTTTACATACAAAAAATATTTTATGATTATTTTTTGTATTTTAAATATTTAATGAAAAAATATTTTCATCAACTGGTTTGCAAATTGTAAAAAAAATTGTTTTTCTGTCTGTTTAATCAAAGGTTTGGATTTTGCGCCTTTGAATTGTTTTTTACAGTTTTTTGTTTCCCTTTTAAAAGCTTTTGGAGGGATCCTACTTTAAAAAAATAATATACTCTTCTAAAATTATTTGGAGTATGTTTATCTAAAAAAGGATTGCTTAAAACCCCTTTGGGGGAATATAAAACTTTGAAGCTACTTCAATTATCTTCAAAGTTTTTTTATTCTGACCTTTTAAAAAAAATTTTTCCCCTTTTAGAGGAGTTAAAATTGTGGGGGGAAATGCCAGGCCCCCGTCGTGGTTCGGATTCTACGTTAAACTGTGGGTCCTACTTTCCCATCTCACAATCCCCCTACCATTACACATTAGCATAAGTGGTTTTAACCCGAATGGGTAGTAAGACGCGGTGCTGTAATAAAAAATATAATAATAATAATAATAATAGAAATTAATAAAAATTTTAAAAGTTTTTTTTTATTGTGTACCATATTTTTAAAAGGAATTACAACATCTTTAAAAAATGACCCAGTTATAGGTTAAACTTTTTTTTTACTTTTTTTTTTTTATACTCCTAAACATGACTAAAACCTCTTGTTTTCTTCTTTTTCGTAACCCATAAGACTTCCCAAAGAAAGGATTGAATCTAACCAAAACCTCAAAAAATTTTTTGGAATATTTTTTAGAGTTATTTTTAAAGAAATACTGTGTAACGGATGTTACACAAATTTTATTGAAATATCTGTTGAATTTTCCACGTTTAAGTGTATGCCCTTTCTTTTTTACCACATATATTTTAAAAAAATCTGTTATTTAGTACTTTTGGGTTAATAGAAAAGTCAGACCTCATATAAGCTTTTTTTTGTAATTTTAAGGCTGCCAAAATTAAAAAAATTTAGTCTGTTGCAAATATTTTTGTTTGGTTTACCACACCCAGTTGTTTGTTAAATACTACGTTTTTGTTGGGCAAGGGAAATTTAAAAAGGGGATTTTAAAAAGGGTTTTCCCCAAAAATTGATTGTTTTAAAGTTTAATTATGTATTATATTTAGCTGGCTGCTATTTTAAAGTCTGAATTTGTTTAGAAACCAGCCCTTTTATTCTAGTTTGTGGGAAACAAATTTTTTTAAAATTTTAACAGTTTGTTTGTAGATAAATTTAAATTTTATTTCATGTGGGGGTTTTTTTAAATAGTTATATTCCCCTTTTTTCCCCTTTTTCTTAAAAAACAAGGTGCCAATTTTAAAAACCGTTTGGAGAAATGTTTCTGTACTGTTAAAGCATGGGCTGTGATTATCAAAAAAAGTTCAAAGGAAGAAACGGGGAATACATTGGGGAAACGCTGTATTGGGTATTTTCTTCCCCCCTTGTAGTTTTTTTTAAAACTTTTTTAATGCAATTTGGAGCAAACGCTGTCATTGGGTAGTCTTCTTCCCCACTTGTAGATGTTATACAAACATGTTAATGCAAATTTGGAGCAAACGCTGTCATTGGGTAGTCTTCTTCCCCACTTGTAGATGTTATACAACATGTTAATGCAATTTGGAGCAAACGCTGTCATTGGGTAGTCTTCTTCCCCACTTGTAGATGTTATACAACATGTTAATGCAATTTGGAGCAAACGCTGTCATTGGGTAGTCTTCTTCCCCACTTGTAGATGTTATACAACATGTTAATGCAATTTGGAGCAAACGCTGTCATTGGGTAGTCTTCTTCCCCACTTGTAGATGTTATACAACATGTTAATGCAATTTGGAGCAAACGCTTGTCATTGGGTAGTCTTCTTCCCCACTTGTAGATGTTATACAACATGTTAGTGCAATTTGGAGCAAACGCTGTCATTGGGTAGTCTTCTTCCCACTTGTAGATGTTATACAACATGTTAATGCAATTTGGAGCAAACGCTGTCATTGGGTAGTCTTCTTCCCCACTTGTAGATGTTATACAACATGTTAGTGCAATTTGGAGCAAACGCTGTCATTGGGTAGTCTTCTTCCCCACTTGTAGATGTTATACAAACATGTTAATGCAATTTGGAGCAAACGAGTCATTGGGTAGTCTTCTTCCCCACTTGAGATTATCAACATGTTAATGCAATTGAGCAAACGCGTCATTGGGTAGTTTCTTCCCATTAGAGTTATACAACATGTTAATGCAATTTGGAGCAAACGCTGTCATTGGGTAGTCTTCTTCCCCACTTGAAGATGTTATACAACATGTTAATACAATTTTTCGATCATTTAAGTGCCACATTTTTGTAAAAAATCAAACAGTCAAACTATTTTGATCAGAAAAAACTGAATATGCAAGAGTATGAAGCAGTCATTCAAGTTGACTATGCTGAGAACTATAGCCTTGTACCACAAGATGAAACTCAAAGTGCTCCTTGGCATCACTCGCAAGTCACAGTATTTATTGCTTCTTATGTTATTGTGAGTGATGATGCAAATCTTTCAAAAGTATCTTCATGGCTATTTCTGAAAATGATCTTGGCTGACATTTGAATTATTGAGAATGTAGAACATCTCTTCATTTTCTCTGATAATTGCACTGCTCAGTACAAAAGAAAATATACAGCAATGAACATTTGCTTTCTTGCTGATGATATTGGGTGTTACTGGGGTTAAATGAAACATATTTGCTCCAGGACAAGGAAAAAGATCGCTTGATGCTATAGGTGGCCAGGCTAAGAGCAAGTGTGGAACTTCGTGAAAGCAATAACAGCTCAAGTAAACACAGCACTAGAATTTTACGAGTGTGCACTAAAGCTGTGCAAAACTGTCAATGTACTGTTTGTTTCTCAAATCGATATTGAGGCTACTGCTGCTGAGAGGTGGGAGCATGCTCGACACACAGCTGAGATCAGAAACTTCCATCACTTTAGAAAGTGTGACCGTAGCCATATATTTGTAGGTCTCACTTCCACATCTGTTGTGAACAGAATACAGGTCCAGTCTGAATGTGAGAAGGCCAGTGCCAAGCCTGTGACAAGTTGTGTTAGGCATGTGCACATACGGTGATGTATACTCTGAATCAGACTCTGAAACTGTTGTGCTTCCTCCAGATGAATATTCTCGGTTTGAGTCATCTACTGCATCTCTAAAGGAAGACAATGAGCATCAGTGCCCGATGCCTTCAGATATAAAACTAGGGGCCTACGTTCTGGTTAACTTTCAGTTGAAAACAGACCAATTTTCTATCAATATGCTGGTGTCTGTCAGACAATGTGTGAAAATAGCGAAGTTTAGGGTTGTGTTTTTGAAACAATGGAGAAAAAACAGCAATTTTTTCAAAATAATGAATCTGGTGAGAAGTATAACCACTTCAAACAAATTGAATAAATATTAATTGCACCAAAACTGAAGCTAGTGAAACAACACATGGTATACGAGTTCCCAGCTGCAATGGAAGTTAAAGAAAAATAGTTGTTAGAATTGTATTTAAATGTCATTTAGGTAATAAACTGATGGTTTGTTGTAGTTTGATAAAGTTATGGTTTAAAGCTATTTGCTTTCCAGTGGTAAACGTAAACATTTTCCTTAACTAAAGTATACAATCGAGCCCATTACTTCGTTATTATATATGAATCATACCTTATTTTGTAGTTTTTACAATAAGTTCTCTGGCTCCACATCTAAATGTACAAGTTATTCCATAGAACAAACTTAGAATTAAAATAAATAAACATTAGTTGAAAATAAACAAAAATGATTATTTTTGGAACACATTGTAACATCCGTTACAACTTCTGAATCAGCGATTTCTCTCATTGCATACACAACTATGGCATGCATATTTGGAGCAAGGCAGTTTGATGGAGAAGTATTTAATAATCCTAATTGAATGGTCGTAGCAAAATTGTTTGCAATGAAATAAATTAAATATATTTGATAAAATGTAACATCCGTTACAAATGGAATTGCATCATTTTTGTGTTGTGTAGCGTAATATTATGCAGTATCGTCAAACACACAACTTCAAAATTAATTAAAATATACATTTTAAACAAGAACACTGACTATCACACATCATCAATTTCACCATTAATAAAATTACCTCAAAGAACATCACAGCCTGCATTTTCGTTTGGGGAGTGATTGGTTATCCGTTTTAAGAAGAAACCACCCTCATTACACCCGACTACGATCGAACCACGAGCTCGTCGTAGCTATAATATATACACTACCCTCACCAGATATTTATTTGAAAAAATTTCAATAGTGGTTACAAACAGCAATTAACCTGGAGCCACTGACACTTATGATATCAATTACTCAAATGGGTACGGGTACTGGTAATAACTAAACCTAGCCAGATACGAAAATGTCTTTACAAACCATCGTAAAGGGTGATATTATTTTAATAATTTAATTATAATTCATTTTACAAATTAAAAAAGTTCTGTTGTGTTTTTTTATAGCTCTATTATTAGATTTACAAGTTTACATGAATAAACTGTTTACTTTTAGCTAGAAATCACAACGCAACATTATATTTTTGATAAAAGCCCTGTCTATTGCGTTTAAAAATAGATTCTTACTCTATATACGTGTTCTTGCGAGAAGGAAGATTCACTACAGTGAGGAGATGTGCGATCAATTGAAGGGTTAACACAAGCGCGACATTTTCCGTTCTCGAAAGACTTCCTAGAAGAAAAGGGGTGAAAGGACATCCAGGTGCGACTCTTTCCACGGAAAGGGCGTTGACTTTTTAATAATGAGACCGTATAGAAGGATTTCACCACACCACATACACTCGACAGTTACTACACACAAATAAAATCTACAGCCACGCTCGAAATATTAAACATATAGTAAATATTGAATATAAGAATTGAATAATCAACATCTTGATATGTACAAAATTTCACTATCATTACAGTTACCTCCCTAATTGCTGGAAAGATTGCAGCAAACGAGTGCAGATAACTCACAGCAATTACATAATGTACACTGTTTCATATAACTACACTTAACAATTGAACTATACATGAACAAAATTATTTTTAAAGTTTATTACAAAATATTGGGGGATAATTTAAGGTTACTAAGGTTTGTCCTCAACCATTCTTTCTTCTCGTGAAATATCATTTGTTAACATACAAACAACATCAGAAAAGTCTTTTTTTTTTTTACAACAATGTCACACTACAACAAAATAACATCATTCTTATCTTCTATTGTTTATTTCTCTTTTCTAAGCATAATTCACAATTCACGCTTAACAGTCGATAAGTTCTAAAATATTCCACCAAAAATACATTTTATTTAACTTAATAACAATATATTTGACAAATTTAAATATAATATGTTCATACAGATGCTAGCAATAACAAACACCTTAATTTTAAATTGTCTATTATTACAACAAGTTTTAAATTATCTATCTCAATATTCATGATGATCTAGATCCTCCATCTAATCCTGAGTAGGCTATATATCCCTATAATTTATAGCACAAATGTATTTATATCAATAATCGACATTTGATTTAATATCATTACAGCGTTAACTTTTTTTTTTATACACGACTTACACAACATTAAATCAGCCTTTGCTCCACTATTTTTATTTTCTATAGGCCACCAAGACAAAATATTTGAACTATTTCTCAACCTTTACATTTCAACCGAGTGAATACATTTCAAATCTAGTCTTACTGTTAATATAATTAATAAATTGGTTTTAACAATTTGTTTTAACGAAACACACTAAACAATCTCATCAAACACTTTAATTCCTTCCCAGGTATCAAGACATGGTCAAACAAAAAGTAAAGTACGTCGACTATTTATCCTAACCTTTCTTAAATGCACGTAGACATCTCATAACAAACTAGATTTTATGGGGCAATTCCTCCCATAATAAAGAAAATATATCTATATTTATTTTTGAACGACTTAACTCACCTTAATAACTCAACACTATGACCGTGATGCAACGACTGTGCTCAACCTCTTATTTGCTGGCGAATTAGGATCAACGACGAGTTCTTTCACCTTCAACTGGTGTAACTCTTCCACGAAGACTAGATATTAGAAGCCTACGACTATAATTCATATCATTGCAATAACTACCTATTCCATACCACAGCAAATTTAAAACATTCCCATCATTTTCTTTAACATCTATCATTTATGATGGAGTACTTTACCATAACGATAATTACTGGGTGTCGTTAAACAAATATATTATAAATTCATAAAACGATACATTTAGATCGGTCAAACATATTTTTTTTTAACTCTGTATCAAAAGATTTCTTAATCTCGGTCATCTACTTTGGCCTATTAAATTTCTTGCAAAATTTAACAATTTTTATTGTTTTGTAATAGGTTCATACCTTGACCCTTGTTTGAGATCTAATGCATTTAAATCTATCTTTATGAAAATGCCCCGACGTTTACTAGAAATATGAAAGGGATAAAATCGAATCATCCCCCACCACTCACATTTTTTTATGAATATCATTACTATTTTAAGGCACTCTTTTACATGAATTACATACACTACTTTTTCTATGATAGAAGCCCTTGAATTACATACACTACTTCTTTCTAATGATACAATCGCTGATAAATTAATATTAATTTAATCTAAAACACAAACAAGAGCTTGTCCGTAATAAAGATGACACACTTAATATAGACACACATTGCAATGCGCTTCCTATGTTAATAAACATTATTAATACAAACACTAAATAATCCATCATTTAATCATTCTTCGCCAACACCTAGCGCAGCGAGACTCACAGCTCACACCATACACACCCACACTTCAAATATAATCATCTTTGCTCTATTTAAATATACAGAAATACAAGAATTTATATATGTCATAAAACCGAATGACCATAAATTAACTTATTTTTCCTTATCTCAGTTCAATAATTATACTTATAAAGTTCTTTTACCAAATAATACTTATGATATAAATTCATAAGTACATGAGAAACATAAAGAAAAAAACTAAAAAATTCTTCTATTACAATAAGAGCGATCCCAGACAGAAAAGAGACTAGTGTGGTAAGCTAGAGCATAAAAAACCAAAACAACAAAAGTATTGATTTTTTTTAAACTTTCTTGTAGAAAAATGCCTACCAATGCCCTTACTGCCATTATAGTTGTTTACACACCTATTAAACGATATTCTGCCCTATCTCTGCTCAAAGAAATCCTTTATTCTCGTGAGAGCAACATGCACACATAACTGAAATGGACAAGGATACCACACTCCTATCTCTTTTTTCTTTTTACTGCTTTGGTAACAATACATTATTCTTCTTAGGTACAAACATATCAACGATCACATCTGACCAGCAACCTAAAAACCATGCGCAGCACCTCTCATCATAATAACTACATACCTCAAAAGATCCGACATCTAACCAGATTTATTACAAGGTAAAATTCATTTCTTACACTTTTAGATACACAGACCTAGGGTACAATTCTTAACACCCAATTACATATTAAAAATTATATGAACCATGAAACTCCTCAATCATATAGTTTGACGATAACAATGAAAACTTTAGCCGAAAAAGGCAAAAGGTCAGGCGATTGAGTGGAAATCAATGACAACACATTAATATAAAATATTGATTTTCTCGTCTAGCGTCCCAAAACAAATAGCCTAACCCCCCACCCCACCCATACCTTTATTTTTTCCGTCACAGATATATGATTTTTATGACAGTTTTCATAAATATCAGCCCCTTTCTCTAACTGAGTGCGAATGACACAATTGTCGAGCATACTCAATAGACTTAGATCTCATATTGACTACACTACCATATTTTTTTGATAAGATTTTGTCACCGTTCTCATGAACAATGACATGGGTTTTTAGTGAGGTAGTGGTTTCTACATTTTTTCAAGATCTCGTGATTCATCAGCTGATTTCTTGTATTGCTACGTTTTACATTGTGTTCTTTTTCTTGGATTTGAGTTTAATTCTATCACCCTGGCGTGCTTCTAGAAAAATCTCCCTTGGTTAATTTAGGATTTAGAATAATTCTCCCTATTTCGATGTAGGATTAGTGTATTTAGGATTAAAATTGTTATCCCCCTGGATTACTGTAATTGATCCAAGTTCAGTGATTTCTCTACACTCCTGGTTACGATCTCTGATAGGTCGTGGCCCTTGGTTTATGTCTCTACTCTCCCTATTTAAATGGTTACTTCCCCTACCATTCTTCGAAAAATGAGCTCATCATGCATGTATGTGTTTCGACCTTTATCTACTCCACAGAGTCCCTCATCAAATAACAAATTTCTAAATATTTCCATCACTTCAACGCTAAGTTTTTTACTCATTAAGCATGCTATACGAGCCACTTGTATTCTTCACTTGGAAGTGATGACAATAATGATTTACTAAACTTTCCTCAGTAAAAGGGTAGGTTCCAAATTCCCTGCCTGCATGGCATCTCTATGTAATAGTCCCCGCCTACTATGCCCATCGATGTGGCGATCGATAACCTGGCCTGTAAAATACATTTACATAATTGTCCTGCTTATATAACACGGACCAAAAATCTTTATAACCGAAAAGGTATCATTATTGCTTCACAAATACATGTACTATTGCAGGCCTCAGATTATTCAGACCACGCTTTCAGCGTCACCATAACTAACTTTGAATTAAAAAATGACTATTTTGTGAGCTTCAGGAGTTTACTATTTTCAAAAGTCATATCACATCTTTTTCAAAAATTGATACACATGCACCCTATCATATACATTTCCCCTGAAGGTGGGTAACACATTCCATTAATTGATCTCTTGTAATCACTGTACTTGGGTCAAATATAAGGCAAACAATGTAATTACAGCGATCCTTTCTACTAACCATCATCCATATTTTCTGACGAAGCCCCTGTCACACACACACGTGTTCGCTAATTTGTTTGTAACTGTTCTGTGAACGTCTTGTCCACAGTCTCTGTCAAGTTGTCCATAAATTTATGTCCAATTGGTGGTCAACATTTCCTTATGTACACATCCAGAGATAAACAGTGTGTCACATCAAAAAGATCAATTTTGAGGAATTTAAGATGAGTTTCAACTTATATATTTGATATGCATCTACTTTTCAACAGTACCCAAACCGAGTTCAGTGAAATTTTGTACCCCGTTCTAAATTTTTTCAATTTATTTTTTATCGCAACTTTCATTCCTGAGTAGTTTTACTTAGAATTTAAAGAGTCCATGAACTAAAACTTCAAGTTACTCTTACCCTTAGCGCATCTTTAGTGTTTAATTATCATGGCACATTTCGATCTTGAGCTTGTCTTGACATAACTACCGATCTTACACCTAAGCGACTGTATTTACGTCCCCACACCCCCATCTAAACACACTCACTGCCCATACACATGGACGTCACTTCTTTCTACAGTCCATGTTCTTGTACTACTTCTGTACAAATTTTAGTGGCGTCAAAGTCGTATTGCACAACTTACTGTGACATTTATACTCTGTAATTCTTGCATTCAACCAAGTACCTGTTGCAAATGTTCATAAATTACATTCTTAAATTTTTCATCAAACTTAATGTTTCTAGTTTCTGATTATTTTCATTGGCTTTCATTAAACCTTAGTACATTTTTATATTCTTCTGCGGTAGCTCCTGGTCAGTTTTTAGTGTAGCTCCTGACTATTTTTTTTGATAGCTCCCTAGACTATTTTGTGTCAAAACCTACATCTATTTCTGACTCGAACTTGTCCACTACAACTCCATTCATTTGGCGAACATAAACATTTCACTCTTGTCACTAACTCTCTTTCATTTGCTGCACATTAACTCCCATTAATAACTTACATTGAGGTCATTTGAGCGAGGTGGTATGCTGAGCTAACAATAAACCTTCTAATCTTTCTCACCTTTGAAACATTCTCCACCCCCCTTAACGTCTTCTACGTTCTATGAGCCTATTGAGTTCAACTACCTTCTTAATTTGTTGTTTACACAGTTTTGTCTCCTGATCAGAATAGTACTAAACAAGAATAGGTTCTTTACTATTAGGTTTTTGAAATATTGGCTAGGGAAAGGTTAAATCTACACATGCTAAACTACTGTCTGCTTCTTCTTCCAAATTTAATGCAATTTTGTCCGCGTTATGTTGTTGATGACACTACGTACAATTCTCCTGCGTACTCATTCACCTGTAGTCATAGAAGTGCTCTGACCTTCTTGTGAAGCTCAACCTGATTTGGAAGTTTCTCACCTTTGAAGGCTCTCACCGGATTCATTGAACAAATCTTCGTTCACACGACTCTATCACGCCTGACTTTGGAACTTCTTCTTCTTAAGTATCACACACTGGTTTGTTGTGTTGTATACCGTTTTAAGAACAACAGTACCTTAAGCTGTTTGTGCGCAACTTTCTCAACTGTTCTCTTTGAGCACGTCACGAATTCCAACCTTTCTCGGTATGGAAAACATGTACATTTATTGTATCTACTATATTTTTCTTTTTAAACAAATCATACTTATCAAGGCCCTCCACGTTGGGAAGCCTTATTTGAATACATAATTAAACGCTACCCTGATATAGAAATGTCTACTTACGACCACTCGTAAGGGATATATTATGTATTCACATAACTTAATTTATATTAATTTACACAAATTAAAAAAGTTTGGTGTTTTTTTTTTATAGTCATTTAATTTGCAATTTTAAATGAATAAACTGTGTTGTACCTTTATACAATAGATTTCACAACGCATTTTATATATATTTTGAATCAAAATGCTCCGACTAATTTGCGAATTAAATTATTATCTCTAGCTATTAACGTGTTCTTAACTTGTCGAGAATAGAAGGATCACCAGCAATGAGTGAATCGTCGCACACACTTTGAAGTGAGAGGTTATATCAAAGCGACATATTCCTTCTCGAAGCTTCGCTAGAAGAAAAAGGGGCTGAGGTCCACCCAGGGTGTCGTCTCTTCCACGGGAAAGTGCGTCTTGTGAGTCTCATATTAAATAGAGACCTAAAGGATTATCACCACAACCTTACAACTCGAACATTACTACACAAATAAAATCTATGCAGCACCGCTCGGATATTAAATATACAAATCATTATGAATAATAGATTTGCGAATATTACACAAACAACTAGCGATATTATAATTTCAATCATTAAACAGTGTACAAAACTTATTTGTGGTTACAAACGTACAGAAACTAGTACAAAACTTTGGCATCAAAAATTCAAAAGTGGTTACAACAGAATTAACCTAGAGTCACACATAGATATGACTCATTACAGAAAATGAGTAACGCACTACAAAAACTATTTGATAATCACTTTAAAGAGTGTTAACTAAAACGTACCAAACTATTACAAAACTTTGCGCGCAAAGTCAAAAAAAAGTTCACAATCAAAAGGGGTACAAACACCGCACTTACCTGGAGTAAACGATGCGAGTACTCACTTTGATATGCTAATTACTCACAAAACGGGTACGGAACATCTTACTTATTCTTCTGGTACAAAACGTTACCAACACTAGTACACAAAAACTTTGGGGCATCAAAAAAAGTTCAGGAAATTGAAAAAGTTAGTAAAACTAGCATTAAACCGTGAGTCACACTTCTGCGATATGCTTAATATACACACAAAAGTGTTAGCGGATACAAAACTTTTCATCAAAAAAAGATACAAAAATTCAAAAAGTTGGGTACAACTCGCAGTTAACACTAGAGTCACCACTTCAATAAGCTAATTACTCAATAACGGTTACTGCTGGTACACAAATGGTACAAAAACTAGACAACTAAATCCTTTGGTCATCCGAAAGATTCTACAATTCTAAAAGTGGTACTACACACGTTAATGGAAGTCTAGCTGAACTTAGGAAAGATAAGCTACATTTTTCTAGAGCTCAACGAGTTGTGATTGTATCTTGACGGTATTTCTCCCACCCACGTTTAGTCAAAAACACTCTGGGTCGTCTATACACACTTTAAACTGTCCGGCACTACACGTTCTTTATATGTGCTCTCAATCCAAATTCTTTGGAAAAAAGTTTGCCTTGCTGACCTATTACACTGATTACCGGTCGTGGTCGTCCGTCTTCAACACCCAATTGTTTAAACAACCCCAGTAGTTTCTAGCCAACCTGATAGGCTGGAATCACCGGTTTTTATATAACGTTAGCACGCCAACTATCGAACAGCTGAAGAGCTCAACACGCGCCAGGGAGGGTATGCAAGAGGGTAGCCTTAAGTGCATTAGGCCCTATGGGCCTTTGGCGTGTGCTAACGTTATATAAACTGATGATTCCAGCCATCAGGTCTGTGCAGCTATTATCTGGTTTTTAAGTGCCCTGCCTACACACTCAACCCTGGCAGGCGTGTTGAGCTTTCAGCTCTCAAAATAGATATTTTCAAGCTGAGGTGCCAAGAGTTGTTAGCACAGACAGCCTTCCAAACTCTATCTCATATTCTAGACTGCGAAGCGTTACTTATTCATTCAATAAATCTCCTCATTCTGTCCTCACAGAGGTTGACATTTTCAGTGGTTCCGTATTCACAGACCCCACTAGCTATCACAGACAATACAAAATTAGGGCACTGGGGACGAGAACCCGGGCACTTCAGGATACTGAAGTCAGTAAACTGAACCACTATACAACAAGGCGGGTCGGGTATCAAACATACTGTACAATTACTTACTTACTTTATGGCATAGACAACGACAAACAGTTACGATTAACCTAATAGTGTTTCTTTACTTATTTTACTCTATCATCGGCTTCAATTTCGTAGTCAAAATATTGCTAAAGATGCTATAGACTGAGCACTGATGCGTAAATTACAATCAAAATCTCAATAACTACTGACTAGTTCGAGATACCCTGTACTAAGCGATTCTGTAATTAACTTAGTACTACGTGATACGAAACTCTGGCCAAGGCCAACAGAGACCAAAGAAATTAACAGATACACAGCTTTTAACGGGAGATATGATTGCCAGCTCCTTGAGGTCAGGTAACCTTAAAATGTCCAGTGATAACACAGACGAGCTTATCCCAATTCAGAGAAGTCTCAACAACAAACTCACTTTGAGCTCAAAAATGAGTTCTACTACACGAGACAAAAGACAAGCTAAGTATTCTGCTACATCTACTCTGGAGTACAACTAGTCCAGGTATCAGGTACAGATCCTTAACCAACCGCCATCACCCCCCTTATTGACCAAAATCTTATCAACATTGAAGTGACATGGACCCGAAATAAACAATGCCAAAGTACTTCTAATTCTAACATTAAACGTAAGAGACACTAGTCTTAGAAATCACATTGTAAAAGGACAATTACATTAAATCTATTTTGCGTGACCAGCTTCATGCAGATACCAATTCCCTTAGGATTCCCTACATTTCGTATAGACATGACTGCATACATAACTTGGGGTAATCAGTGTTCGAATTCCGATGGAGTCTGTACTGAGAGTGTTTGTTTTCCATAATATGCTTAAATTCCCTTCAACGCGGAATACCGTGGCACATTTCCCAAACATTTCTTACCTTCCACAACTATCCTTATCCTCAGATAAATATCGCGAATACTGTAGTGAGAAATAAAGACCATAGCGCACAAAAATAATCAGATAACAATTAAAATTAAATAATTAAGTTGGAAAGCGTTGCATTTATTTTATACATGTTTTATGCATCAAATAATATAAACACAAACTACACAAGTGATATGCCTACTTATTAACTAAAAATAAAACAAGTTGAAAAACGAGCATGGCAAACGATCAAATGATAAGAGTTTCCTCTAAACTATATAAAACAACAAACTAAATTTGTATCTGTAAAACCAACCCTTATATATTTATAAACTACGGGTATCGATTATATTCGCGCAAATATTAACATTATATACACTAATACCACACCCTTCGTGTGTGCAATATTAGACTACACGCACTTCAGTTACATTGACTAGACGACTGTGGGCCGAAGGACGGATAGCCAAGGTTAGCGAATCTCGCCTCACAGGTTGAACGTATGTGGTCTGGTTTTCCTAAAGCTTTCCACTCAAACCTCCGCGCAAATGAGGGTGTTCACTCTCATAATTCTAACCACTACTCAAATCACTAACACCATATAGACGTATAACTCCGAAAGGGTAACTAATGTTTCAGTACATATTATTCTTAATGTCCATAAAATTTAACAAAAATCGAATTTTTTAAATCGACTTTTATAATTAAAATCAATGCTCTGAACAATGACAAGCTTATCCTCCCTAAACGCGCGTTAAAGATTTGCGCACAACAAAAATGCTACATAATGTTTATGCGATCCACAATGAACAATTGAGTCCCAAGCGACCAACACTCAGCTGACTTAATAGTAAAAAGTTAAATCCATGCTCTTATTTCTTTAGTAACACAGAGAGAATAGAAAATAAATATCTAAAAAAAATTAAACATGAAAAAAACACTCGTCACATATAAGCATTATATTGTACTACTAATCATAACATATTTTCACACACACACACAGCTCCTACCTCGATACTACAACATGAGATCTTAGAGACAAAAAAATAAATCTCACTTTATATCAACTATAAAAATCGTTTTTAAAGTGTGGAAATGAAAATTGTTACTGGACAACCAATAAACAAAAATAAATAATGAAAAAATGTAAACTAGCTATAAACATTTCTCAACATACCCATAATCACAACTATAGTTATTAAGCATCTTTGCGTGAGTTGGAGTCATAAAAATATCTACACTAAAGTAGAAGACAAAAACTATAAAACTGATCTATTATAGATTCTTGTCGATAGAGTTATTCGCGCGAAACTAAAATTTGAGAAATCAACAATACATTAAAAATCAACCGTAAATAAGACTTTAACAGAAAATTCAGATTAAAAACTACAGTTCGTTATACCAATCTGAAACTAATTTCTGGACACAATCCGATTATATTACAATTCACTAAAACTCTGGTCTCTTTCGAACTTTGTAATGTATCTAAATCGTGTACAAGCCTTTCGAACGTTTTCTACCTATCAACAGAGAACTTGACTTTATTGGAGCGTCCAGCGATGTCATAAGAATTTTGTGAAACGTTTAACATTCTGTGTACAATCCTAAAGCGCACAGCCATAGAAGGCAATCACAACACAGTTAATTCAATTCAATAAATAAAAAAATCTATAAAGCGCTGAAAAATTATTCTAGTTTAGACAATCTTGAAGTGCACAAAACGAGCGCAAATCGCAGCGAGGGACGCCGTTCGCACACCAATTAACCAATAAAACTTTATACTAACACGATCATAAAAAACTATTGTTTGAAAAAAATGCATCACATAATTTCACTAACAAAAAAGAAACACATACAGAACAAAATAAATTAAAATAATAGACATATTTTACAGACAAAACCTATTAACTATGAAAGCTTACATATATTATTCAAAGAGAATACATGCAACAACAACAAGTTAGTGGATATGTGTTTTATACATTAATTGTTATGTCGAACTCCATCCTAGGGTATGGCGCTAACAGCGTGTATTGGTAAATCTAATCTAACTCCACTTTTAAGATAGGCTTTAGGTTTGGTGGTGTTGGACATTTACTTTAGTATTGCGACTTTTCTCCTCTGCCTCTACAAATATTAATGTCTATCCAAATGTATTACACAAGCCACAGATTATTTATAACAAGCAGACAATTTTAGAAAAAATAGATTTTTTGTGTCGTATCAACATCAATAACACTTCTATTTCGTTATCTCATTGCAGTAGCATTTGTGCCTTAAATATCGTTCGAGTTATACGCTTTATTACTACATAATTACACTATTGTGTTAGTGGATGAGGGTAGGTTTAATGAGTCATAAATACGTTACCCCACGCATTTGAGGACAACATATCTATACGTTTTTTTAATAGCTTAAAAATTGAGCTAGAAGAGAGCCCGCTGCCTATTTCCCAGCAGTAAATGTTTTCTATTGAATTCCTCAAACTTCTAACTTTTTCACTCATGGTATCATTGTGTTTTTATCAAATTGGCAATTTAAATATATCTTTCATGCATAAACAGTATCATCTTATTTCTTGGAAAGAAATGGACAATACAATTCCATTTACACAAACCCCATCTGGTCACCCTAAGACCCACCTTAGCTTCCACAACATCCACATTTGAAATATTTTAAGACTTATATGGTTATTAACATTATATGTATAATTTCCGTGGCGCTACCACAATATGATCCAACCTAACCACATCCGTAAAAGAATGTTATACTTTATGGATGTACATACATTCTAAACACGCTACCATTTGAATTCCTGGCTTACGAATATTTGGAAAATTCCACGTATGTTCATAGAATGTAGGAAACACGTGAGAAAATAACGCAATGTTTTTTCACAGTATTTGTTGATCAATTTGTTGGCAACAAAATATCACACCCATAGAAAGATACAGTTTAATTATTCATTCAACTTGCATGTATACAGTTTGATATAAATATTGTCCTGAGCGTAGCGGCTTAGATACAGCATTTTTTTTGATTTAAAATAGACACTAACGATGACAAGTATCCCACCGTCTAAGACTACCAAACCTGTTTTAGTTATCAAATTACATGGGAAAACTATCATTCACAAGCTTATATCTATACAAAAATGGTATTTGATAAACCATAGGATATGATCTTCATGTTCTCGGGCACGGGAAGTGGTAGGATGCGTGTTAGTCTTATGGCGCTTAAATGCTAATGCAGGTACAGGATTTTCAGGCGACATAGAGCAGGGTAGAGGGTGGGAGGGAGGGGAAATGGAGGTGGTTGCGTAAACTGCAAGATGACGGGACATGAAACCATGAGATCACCAGAGGAGACATGGCCGCTGGGGAATGAGAGTTGTTACAATGACATTGGCGTTCAGCAATACTAGGCGAACACTAGGGAAGGCGTTTCCCCCTCACCCCAACCCCTTTCCCTCCCACGCGTTGCTCGCCTGTTCAATGGAATTGTTTCACTCCCCCTCTCCAGCGTCGGTGGATTCGCGGTGCGTAGAGGTGGGGTACGAAAATGCTTCTCTCATTTCACTCTCCTCTTTCTAATCTCTACCTCTTACTTTCTCTCTCTCATCCTCACCCTCTTTCTACTCTCTGTCTCTCTCTCCTCACCGTCCCTCCCCTTCATCTATCTCTCCTGATTTCACCCTCTCCTCCTCTCTCTGCTCTCAGAGTAGAAAACAGGTGGCAGGGGTTTTATTTTTGGTATCATGCCCCGCCTATCCCCTCGAACATTTTTTTTAGCCTACGGCTGAGAAAATCTTATACAATAAATTATCATTTCTGATACTCTCTGTCTCTCTTCTCTTCTTCCCCATACTTTCATCATCTTCTGTCTCTCCCTCGTCCTCCTCTCTCTCAGAGTAGAAAATCGACAGGGCTTTTCTATTTGGCGTAATAAATGCCCTGCCTTCCCAATCTATAGCCGGCAAAAAATACACATACTAAAAGAATTTTTCTTGCTCAGAAAGAAAATATACAACTAAGCCACTTATTATACAAACAAACCTATAGCTTTTATGTTCTACGTATCAAGGACGTTAAAACATAAGTACAACTATTTTTATTCTAGCGATATAATTCGAGTAAGATTATATGATACATACATACATATAAATCTTCTCTCATTCCTCAATAGTCCTTTCACATTGATGACCATACAAAAAATATCTTTTCTCTAAAGTCTTGTCTAAAAACATGCGTGAGAAAACATTTTCAACCCCTTGAAAGTTCTACTACGCCTCACAACAGCTTATTTATGCAACGTATAATGATGATACCATACATACACAATACATATAAATTCTCTTCCCTCATAGACTTTCACTTAGGCGTACACAAAAAATATCATTCTCCTAGAAAGTCCTTGTCAAAAGCGACGAGTTAAAACACGTTACCACCTTGAAACAGATTCTAACATCGCCTTCACATCAGATATAGTCAGGTCCTCTCATGGAAGCGTAAAAGCGGCCTCCTGTAGCGCGCACCAAAGATTCCCCACATTAGTCTTTCACACATCTTGATGCGTACAAAAAATATCTTTCTCTAAAGTCTGTCTACAAAACAAATGTTAGAACACTACAACCACATGCGAACCAGTTCTCGTACACGCCTTCACCCAGATAAAACCAATTCCTCTCTGTGAAGCGTTAAAGCGACTTCCTGAGCGCGCGCAGCACCACAAAGTTTTTAACCCGGCAGAAAGCCTTGCCCCCATAGTCTAGCGTTATGATGTGTCGGTCGTCCTCATTCCTCACTGATCTCTTCGTCTCCTTCTAGCGGCGGAACGATTGTTACGTACGAGAAACCATTTCAAGGTTCATAGACATGCGCTTGACCGATCGAGTTACCTCACTGCTCGATTCGGTCCAACTCGACGCACACAAGCGTTTTCCTCGTCCTCCGGCGACTCTCTCCTCGGGCCAAGCTGTAGAACTACGTTCACCGGACGGACTCGATCCTGGAGAATTTGCAAGCTCGTCCTCTGGGGAAAAAGCTGTAGAACGCAAGCGGTACTAATGTGACGGAACTCGATTCCCGGAGAAGTAGCGAGTCGTCTCCTTCCCTATAAGATTGTAACCGGGCAAGCAGTAGAACAGCGTTCCACAGACTCTGACTCGATTTCCACATTCCGGGATTTAATGGTAACCATCCGAGCCAGTACACCGGAAAAATCACAGCACTCTCTGTAACCTTTGTCGTCCTCGTGAATATGGTATTCTAAACCGCCGATCGAATATCTTAATATCGCGTCATTGTCCTCCAGCGGTAACCCCCAACTGCACCAAAACATGTTGAATGAGACATACGTCTCCCCCCTCGCGTCCGCTCTTATACTGCTCGGTATGGAGGAGGAAGGAACGCACCCTCCCCTCCTTCCTACCACTATATCCTTCAGCCTACGATCCACGAATTGTGACGAGCGAGTCGAACCCTAAAACCATTCTGACTATATACATACTATTTCCAGAACGCCTGATTATCTTCCTAACGCGATAAACATCCTGGATACGAGGTCTTTCTAAGTCTCCTTAACCATAGAAACCCTCCGTGATAGGATTACCTTTCATACTCGAGTAGAGAAGGTCCTGGGATTAGTCTCCGACGATGTAACGCGTAGATTTTTAAACATTCGGTAAGAATCGACCAGTTCGCGCGTATAACCCTTTCAAAACAACGTCCTTCTATACTTGCTGAAAACGAACTATTATCACCCACTTGGGTGAGAATGAAGGGGTGTGGGGGGGGGGGGGGGAAAAATGTTCGGCATGGAATCTAAGCGATCTTGAAAACGATTTATAGACCGATATATAAAAGTCAGTAACACATCAGAATACGCGTCCCTGACGTCTATAGGTCCTCATCTTTATGGTCGAATGTACTTACGGTTGTATTCGTCAACCACTTTAGGTATCGAGATCATATACGAGACCATCGATATGACAACACTTATTAGCACGTGTAAACCTCCATCCACACACATGTTCTTGAAGTACGATTGAATCGTTCACACGACGCAGCCTTGACGATTGCTGTATGTATAATAAAGATTGATAATCTCATCTCGTTCATGAGCTTTGAATTCCGGGACTTGGTAAAACCTGACAATTATCCGGTTTGGAATGCGACGTACCTCGAGTAAAACCCACCATGGACTGAGGAGGAGAGGCCATTTGGCGCTGACGTGCTACTCGTGCTTAGAAGTCTTGCGGTGAGCCCCCAAGCCCATCATTGGAAATACACGATCGATAAGTGAGAAGGTACTCTGAAGCCCTCCATTCGAATCCAAGTAGGGTCATCACTCCACACAGATCAGGCCCTGAAGCAGCTCGCTTCAAGCCTCGTACGCTAACGATGTCCTTCGAGAATGGAAACCTCGTCGTCTTGATTGCCGACGATGAAGTTCACTGGCGCAATCTCCTCCCACTTGACGATTCTAAGAACATGATTGTGATAAAGTACAGAAAAGATGTAACTCTTATATACGATGATTCCCGCCTCGCCCGTAGTTCCTCATGATAGAAAACGAATCTCGTTACTGGTGATCGAGGACATGACACAGCCTCGGTAGAATGCCGCAACGAGTCAGATAATCGATCGACCAATTCATTAGTATCGTCCCAAAAGTTATAATCGACCCCTCTTCGTCTACCATCTTAGTATAAAACCATTCACCCTCTAGCTCCTCACTCAAATAGGTTTGATGATTAAAACGTCACTACTTTGATCCTTCTCCAACTTGAACGACGCACGAGTTCGTTCTCTCTCAACCGATGCGGGCGTTCGTGTTCTTCAAGCATAGACTTGTAACACATCATCCAGAATCCTCCTAGTACATATGGCAGGTGCATCTTCTGAAAAGTAATATCATAATATCCTCTGAGTATACGGGTACCGTCCTTATTCGTTAAGGAGTATTGTACGTCATCATCTCACCCGTTGTAATACGATATGGCTTGATACTCCGACGACTGGCTAGAGTCACCTCAGATGACTAAGGACTCCGTCGTTCCTATCGAGAATGCGCGCGTGAGATGAATATAATAAGTATCCATCGATGGATTGTTTCCCAATCTCATCAGTAAGACCTTACCGTCTCCATCAGGTTACCGCGAGCCCTTCACCAGCCTGTCGTTTAGAGGATCCGTGAAAGGTTTGAACGTTATCATTCGAGCACGACGTGCTCAACCCGTGCCGGCAATCGACGCGTAGTTGTTTATACTTCGTATTAATAAATACTTACTACAGCTATTCTAATATAACCCGACCTCCGCGACTTCGTCGTCATGATGTCAAAGAGTGTTGAATGTCTCTTACCGAGGCAAGAAACGGTTCATTGATATCTAAACGAAAGTGTAAAAACCATTAATTCTAATCTACGCTTCTAAGCAATCTGAGACGTTGTCACGGGGTTTCTGTCTACTCAAGAAAGATATAGAGTCATCTTTGGACACGTGCTCTCGGAAAGGTGGATCGTCGAGTCGATAATTTTCTAAGAATCAACAAGCAAATAATATCTATTCAAGTTCACTGACCATTCGTATGAAAACTTATCCACGCACCACACTTAACCTTCATATGCCAACGTTCTCACCCGTTAAGACGCTCTCAATTCGAAATGCGATCTCACACTCACTTCCCGCATAGGTTTCGAATCCAAGTAGATTAGATGAAAACACAACGATTAACCGTAGAGCATCTACATAAGCTATTAGGCGCGCGGCGTCCTGAAGGTAAAGAGTGCATACTATGTTTCGAGCAAAATCTGCAACCGTCTAGCATCGTAAAGCTGGTTGTCACATTCGAGTTCCTCTAAGCGTAGTAACACCTCCGGCGATAAGAAAAAATCCTTCGTAAATGTAGTTACGATGCATCTCGAAAAGCTTCCTCTAGGCTTAGCGCGTTGAACTTAAAGCGTCAAGCGTCGTTTCTATTTTCCGTCGAGAACGATCTTGCAAGCCCGTTTTTCCGCGCACCTCCGCCACCCCTATGTTGACGAAGCACTTTTCTCGAAAGTTGACGTAAATATTCCATCCCTCTCCAAATACCTCGAATCAGAGCGATATCATCTGTCCTTTCGTGATGAGGTCCCTTGTCGGGTTGAGAAGCGATTATCTGCCGTTAGACTATGGCCTCGCATTCATGCCTTTGCGACACGTAAACCTTGTTACAGACAATCCTCAAATTTGAACGGTGCGACTCAGAAGATTGCACACCCCTATTCGATGCTAGCGTCACGTAAATACCTTGAGATTTTAGAAGTTAGCTTATACCCTCTGACAATCGATGAAGAGAATCTATATATTGTAAGATAATTGACCAAAATTTAACTATGGACAGACACATAGAATGTCTCTTAACCGTGTACTGAACAATACTTCTTGTTAATCGTGCAAGATAAAGGTCATCGAACCCATATCGATATCGTCCTTTATCCGATCTCATGATCTTTGCTTACACCAACCAATAAAATCACGTACTTTTTTCTTTCCAACACAGTGAGCACAACCTCCATCAAATTATAGAAAGACTTATCTGTGTCAACTAGATCGTCGAACGAAGTCCCAGATTCGTAATCGTCCATCCATAGAATAGGATGAACAGACTTAGCGTTATCTCGTCAACAATCTGTATCGCGGATGCGCCGAGCTATACGTCTGACAGAAGATAGAAACAAGTCTAGTAGACTTATGCCTACCCATACTGAAATAAGCCTGATATATTCAAACTGTATATCGAGCATCGACGTCACGTCGAAAATGAATACAGATCGGGTTTCAGCCTCGGACTGTGAATAATTACCGCGCGTTAGTCGGAGAAATAAGGGTAAATGATCCAATATGCCGCTATCAATGATTGAGATGACCTTCGTAAACGTTTGAATACTTCAAGGGCTGGTACAAACCGATATAGAGTAAACGTACACATTCTGAAGCGTCAAGGAGCCGTTAGGCTCCTCCAACAGACGGGATCATGGTGTTGGTTTTTAACCGCAATTCGACAAGGTCCGCAATGAACGCAGCGGCGATAGTACGGTAAACAACATGTACCGTGTCCTACTGAGGAAAGCTCCACCCTAAACGTGAATCGTTGTTGTGAACAGTTAAAGAAGCTGTCTTTTTCTGAGCCGTATGTTGATTACTAACTATCTCAACTATTATTAAGCGCGCGACCTATATTAACAATGCTCAATTCAGATACGTGTCATGAACGAAGAAAGTGGTGGGTGAGGAAATCGTTAAATTAAAGATAAGTCACTAATGACTACCGTTACGACACAAGCCGCATATACCCTGGCATACCATACTGAAGCTGTGCTGACGCCGCTGGGGACAAAGTTGGAAAAAACAATGAAACGGGGCACATACCTGGTGAAATAAAAACACGAGTTAACACGCACACTAAGTAAAGAACACGATATCGTGCATACTACCAAGGTGAAAGATCTTAGCACGGACGTCATAACTGCAGATCGTGAACTTATCGAGAAATCGGAGGAAAAGATTACCTCCGCGCAATGACTCAACACGTTAGGTGTTGAGAAAGCCGCCGCGTGGGCAAGTCACCAGACGCGAGTGAACCAAAGTCAAGCATGGGTTTCAGGTCTAAAGAAGAAAAGACTGCAACGTCGTCAACGGCGTCCCTAACTACTAACAACTTACTGACGAATACGTCGTAAGAAGAAGGGCGGAATTCTACCTATACATACCTGTTGATAGCATCGCTTGGAGCCGATCGACTGGAGGACTGCAGGAATCACGCACGCAAGAGCGAGGTATACAAAAAGTAACAAGGCGATATACGAAAACCAATTGACACGAGCGCTACAGAACGACAAAAAACATCCGTACGACTCGACGCTATTGCCACATGGTGTAAAGGCATGCGTGCTCTTCGACTGTACCCTTCGAAAATAAAATGACTAACCTAATCGTGCCCGTACTGAAAACGGATCTGCGCAAAGTACGACCGCACGAGTTAAAAGATCCCCTATCTTTGAGGATATTGTGACAGAGATTGCATTCTTATACCTAGCGGTAACCCTTGAAGATAGAAAAACGCCATCATCAATCATGAGATGATGATAAGCGGAAATGGTACGCATTGAGGGTGGCGTATAAGAAAAACGGTGGACGGGCCGATTAAGGTTCCGATAGTTTTCGGTTGATACTAGGGCCCGCCGCTCGAACTTGTTCGTTCATCGTCGGAGAATAACCATCACTATAATCATACTCGGGTATCAAAGAATACACAGGAGTACCGTTTAATGCGGGTCAATCTTTGTTAGGCCTACCCATAAATCACTCGCGCTTGACTGTGAACTTAGTAAAAACTATGCTTCTATTGACGCTTACACAAATTGAACAGGTCAGTAGCTGTACGAATCTGACAGAGAACTACTATCCCGCATATCCTGCTCGGGAAAGCATCGGAAAGAAGAACATGCGATTTTTATAATTAATTCATACGACTGGACTGATCATCTGCACGTGTTCAAAATCCATACACAAACATTTACGGCGTACTAATAAATTTAATGCACGGTAAAGAGTATAACAGTCCCCTCCGGGCACCTATGTACCATGCTAGCTTGGATCGATTCTTACGAAGGGAAGGCCCGAGTAACTCTAAGCTCTCCGCTATCGGTGAACACTAAGCACATTTAAAGATCAATATCACTTGCAATAAAAACCTATCGACCTTTACACCGAACCTGGCCACGTAGCACATCCTTAGCCAGGTTCGACATCGGTCGATGGACTTCCTGTGCAGGAAGACAGCACATATCTACCAATACTGTGAAAATACTTCATGTGAATGTGATCCGCGTAGAATCAGTCCTCAGCTCAGCGGAGCTTACGTCAAACGAGACCGAGATCAAACCTTGCCGCGCGACGCAGTTTCAGCATGAACCGTCCCGCCAGGCCTATAAGATAAGTGGCAGACGCCTCTAACAATACATTTCTAACACTATCCTGGTCACCGCGGGAAGCGAACGTAATCAGAGGTCCTAGATCGCGGTACGAACTTGTGACGAACAGGCTGATATCAATGCAACTTTAGAAGACGGATGACGATATCACATAACACGCTGCATCTGAAAACGAGTCGGTGGACGATGGGACTCGTCCTAACACTTAGATATAAACCATTGACGGCCGAATCTCACACGAAACAATTGAGAGAAGGACAGTGAAAGTGTTAACACCTGCCAATAATCTCGATTTAAGGCGTCCTAGGTTACTCGTGTACGAAAATAAATCGAGATGAACACCGCGGATATTCTGAAAATTGGGGAGTCTGCCGCATTCCGATAAACGGCCTTGACAGTTTCCAGTATCATTCCTAACGCCCTCGTATATTCCCCGGGTCCATTAGGCGAAACGCGAACGACCTAGGATATCTATCCCACTCTCGAAGGTTTATGCACACTACCGCACCTCTACTCTCTGCATAATCAAAAGGACGAATCAACTTTGTGAATCTACACGAGAAGAACACTGGAAGTTACTTCGAGGAATTGTTAATGAACCGGAATACGGCATGCCATTCTATTCCTCATGAGAATCGCCTAATGAGATCAACGCGCGTAGAGATTGTGATCAATACGAGATAATGTAGTATTTTTCGAGGACTCAGCTTAAAAAACTATCTAATCTATAAGGCATGGTATGGAAGACTCATCTTTCAAACCAGGCCGGTTGGAGGTTTGAAGGAGTTCACCTACACACGCTGACAACGCACTCTTGCGACGATAGCAATCCATTATACGTCTCCATACTACGAAGGAATGCGTTTGACAAGATTATGTCTGATACTGATCATTTGCGGAATCAAGACTGGTGCGTATATTTTCGTTTCGACAGGAGACAACACGCCTTACAAAGAAGCCCTCACCACTCCAATGCAAGGCAGAGACAGCCCTTAAAGACTCTAGATCGAGTTAAGTAAAATATCTTGGCTTGTAACCGCATATACAAGACTGATACAGATACAAACGTCACAACCTGCTTTCTAATTTCATCAAGAGCGAAGGATCAACAGAGCTACCTTTACCATACTTGGGAATTGTAAATCGAGTACCACTAACGTACCCACCATCTAATCAGCATGATTGGACACCACGTGAAACTCGTCCACAACTATGCTGGAAAAAACCTCGTTAACGGAGAATGTCTACTTTCGCGCTTCAGACTAAGGACGAACAATACGACGGCACAGCAGATAAGAAGAGATTTTATGTATCATTGTAATTAACTGTAATGCACAAACTCACACATCTAAAATCTAAACAATGTACCCTTTATGTAGAATAATGAACTTGAACTTATGACATGATTCCTTCTCGAAAATTATACGGAATGACTATGCTAATTTTCCAGACATTCGTACTAACGAACGAGCGACCACAACACACTTTACTCGAATCCTTCCCATTTCAACATACTGTCTCACGCGCCCATTGTCCGTGTTCGATGCCAGCCGACAGAAGATACCTCAAGGACGGATATGGTGACGTGTTCGCATAACTTCGAGACGAGGAAAAAATTCCAGTAAATTCCAAATGCGTTTGAGATGTCTATTCATACACGAAAGATCTTTATTCGTCCTTATAACCTTCTTCCAAGGCAGTGACGTTACCAAAATGACATCATACAAATGAGACAACATTGCACAAATTGAGCAGGAAGAAGGAGGGAGGACGGCTGTGAAAGGGTTCAGTAACACATCAAATCTATACATTAAAGTAACTGAGGAGTTGAGTCAGCTACTGAGTATCAAACAACGCTGAAAAGCGACAAGTACAAAGCTTAAAAAAAGTCTGAGTGCTCAGCGCGGATTTTTAAGAATTAAGTTTGTTTCGGACAAAATTTTTGGGGGTCTAAACCAAATGCGATGACGGAAAAGACACGTTATGGTTCCTATCCAGTTGCTTCTATAAAAAGGGTTTTGATAAACATAAAAGAGTGCATTGATTTTTCAATAAGTTATCATGTTTTCTGCGGTCAAGACGGGGGTTGACACGCCCAAAGGGAAAGAAGAAAACTACGACGCTCTAAAACGTTCACGGGGAAAAGAAAGTAAATTTCTACAGGGGAAAGGGAAACGGGAACCTGCGAAAAAGAAGCTGCAAGACGGGGTGAGTAAACGCTTTTAAAAAAAAAACCTTTTCACAGTTACTTGAAAATGAATTAAATTTTTTTTTTAGCGATTTTAAACTAATAAGGCAAAACTTTTTACGATTATTCCCTTTCTTAGAAAATGAAAACGAGCTCTTCTTTTAATAAGAGAATTACACATTAACACTTTTTTTTCTTTACGGGGGTAAGGATGAGTAGGAAGCAAGTGTAAACCCATGATTTAAAATTTAAGGTTTCCCATTTAAACAGGCTAAAAGGTTATGTACCAACATTATGCATGAAGTGAATATGAATCTCTTATACCTTTTGGTAAAAAATTTCCAAGGCCTGGGTTTTTAAATCCCGACTTTTAGTGTACCAGACTTCGTGAGAGCCCGTTGTAACATCTCGACTGATTCCTTATTTATTGTGCAAACTGAAACTCTGAGCGCTAAAGCTTCTAATCCTGGCCATTCTCTAAAAGAGGTCCAGTTATTGTCCCAGACTGTACTCCGAGAGGTCAGTCAATCCTGACCATTCTCTAAGGCCCAGATTAATTTACCAGACTGAAACTCGGGGGGGGCCCCCGGGGTATTGTAACCAAAGATGGTACTTGGGAGGCCCGGGTTATTGTACCAGACTGTACTCTGAGTAGGTCCAGGTTATTGTCCAGACTGTTCTTTGAGAAGGTCCGGGTTATTTGAACCAAACGGGAACTCTGGGAGGCTCAGGTTATTGTACCAGCCGTTCTTGAGAGGTCCAGGTTATTCGTACCAGACTGTACTCTGGGAGGCTCGGGCTTCCAAATCCGATTGTTATTGTACCAGACTGTTCTCTGGAGGTCCAGGTTATTGTAACCAGACTGTACTCGGGGAGGCCCGGGTTATGTACCGGACTGTTTATCATAAAGGGGTTCCAGGGTGTAACCCTGACTGTTGGCTGTTATTGTACCAAAATGTCCCCTGAGAGGTCCCAGGTTCTAACCCGACTGAAACTGGCTAGCCCCCGTATTATTGTAGAAAACCCTGTACTCTAAGAGGCCGGGGTTGTAACCCTGACTGTACCAAAAACGGGTCTCGAGAGGCCCGGTTCAAAACCCCACTGTAACAAACTTACTCTAAGGGGGTCCGAGGTTGAACCCACAGGTAACTCCCTAAATGGCACAAACCTCTTTTAATTGTGCCAACTGGTCTCTGAGAGGCCCAGGTTCTAAACCCAACCCCCCACCTTATGTTCTCTGAGGAGGGGCCGAGTTGTAATCCCGGAGAGGGCAGGTAAAAAAACAAACACGTACAACACTCACATACCAGAAAACAATATTTTAAAGAAATAAATGATAAAAAATTTTTAAACAATACAAACTAAATTATATATTTTTTTTCCCTTTAAATTCAAGTATACAGAAACAATGAATAATTTTTTTCTCAAATCTTTTTTAAAAAAAGGGACTAACAATTTTTTCTAATGATAAATGGTATAGTGACATTAAATTTTTCACTTTGTTATTAAAACAAAAACAAACATACACAAAAATCTATTTATTTAATATAAGATAAACATTTTTAAACAGATATGCACTAAAATTAGTATATTTTTTTCTTCAGTTCAAGTTAAAAGAAAATTTAATATTTTTCTCAAAGTCTTTTTAAAGCATTAACATTCTGTTTTTAATGACATAATCAAAAAAAATTTCCCCTGCTTTTTTCTCAAATTTCTTTACAGCGAACATTAAACAAACATACGCCAAAAAACTGGGAAAAACCCCCTATTTAAACAAAACAATACTAAAATTTTAGCAAAAATTTTTTTTCTCAAGTCTATTTTAACAAAACACTAACATTTTTTTTCTAGTGACATTAATCCAAAAACTCTATTTAACAGATACATAACTAAAATTAGCAAAATTTTTCAAGTCTTTTTTAAAAAGGGACTATATTTTTTTTCTAGTGACTACACCCCTACCCCGAAAAACCTTTTTAAACAGATATGCACATAAAAATTTATTTTTTCTCAAGGGGCTTTTAAAAAAAAAAAAAAAGAGCACTAACATTGACAGAGGGTTAGTAGATCCTGTTCCTTGTTTCTGGATAAAGTTGTAGAACACCCACTGACATACGCACATAGTGTCCAGGGTTCGATCAGCGTCTCTTGGAAGGAAGTATTGGTTGCTCCTTATAGGATAAATCCCCCAAGGTAATTTTTTACTGATCCAAAGGGAACACGTGTCGTTTCCCCGTCGATAGAGCAAGGGGCACCCGATTAAATTTTGCGTGTAAAGTTTGAATCCTACAGCCTCTTGAACGACTTTCTCTCATGACTACCGTTTCATTAGTCAAACAATTTCGATAGGCCCTCAAAAGAGAGCGTTCTTTAAAGGCTACTCTTGTACACCTTTATCTTGAGCGTCTTTACCATCCCCTTGCACTGCAAATGAATAGAGTTTAGAGCGAAAAAACCCCCATGAACATCAAGTAAAGATCCGACCTCGAGTCTCGTCTTTTATTTTAAACCGAGCACTCCTTTATTACTGCAGGACATGCCGTAACTTTTGTCTTGTCCTTAAGTGGGGGGTGTCCGGGTTTATCATTAGCTAACGGATAAGTCGCTGTAGCGTCCTCAACAGTCATATATTAGAGAAGCGAGTCGTATCTGAAAATTTTGGAAGTTTTTAACCGAAACCGGGAAAGGGAAGGCAGGAACCATGCCCTAGAAAGTCAACCGAAAAATGGCTACTTTAGAGATTTTCCAAAATGGCGATCCTGCATAAATTTGGCAATCAAAGTAAATCTCCTGCGGCCCATCTAAAATGAGACCAAGGTTATCTGATACAATCATCCCGGTTTTTTAAAGTTTAGGACTGGCTATGAGGTTACCCCTCCCAAATTTACCTTCCCACCTGATAGTTTATTTTTACCCGTACGGTAGGCCCTTTTGTTAATATAAGGAGGCCGAAATGCTGCATTGTTCATAAAATTTTGGGAAAAAACATGTTTTCAAAACTGATTGCCCCGCTTTGCTCCTCATTTCCGGGCTTCCCAGCTTGAAAACGAGGGCCATCCATAGTTTGTTTAAACGGGAGAACACGGTGACTCTCGTCAGTTTCCAACCCCCATTCCCCCTAAACATAACTTTAAGATGACGATTATTGAAATGAACTACCTAGTTTTTCATTAAAAGTCTTTAAAACAATTTCCTCGTGTTCCCCTACGGGATTGAAACCCTTTCTCAGGACAAGAACGGCAAGTCAGAATGAGCGTCTTTGTACACTTAGCGGTTTTCAAGATCTACCTGCAAATTAACCCCGTATCCGCATCGTCCTCCACGTTTAGCACGTCCAAACGGCAATTTCACCCATCTTCAAGCCATCTGAACCCTCCATAGGATAATGAAGCTCAACATGCTAAATGAATAGAGTCCATTCACGTCTAAGATAAACGAGGTAAGACTCTGGTTTGAACGGTCAAATGAACTCCTAATAACGATTATTAGCTACAAAAAAATGAACGATTAGGCTACGAAAAACTCATCCTCCTCGAATAGCTACCAATCAATGAATTGCATGTATATTTACGTCATCTAATTAATTCGACAGCCGTACCTGGTTTATTCTCAATAGAGCTTGGTACGCTAGACTGGGGGCTGTAAGAGCAACCATCCGGATCGAGCCTATACGTCTTCATACAAAGATCACGAAAGTCTCTCAAAGACGTCGGCTAGTAGATGTTACGTCGGTATGAAGGTAGAGTTCGAGTAATCCCAAAGAATCTTACATTCGCGAATAGCCGCCAAACTCACAAGTCGTGATCAATAGTCTTCCTGAGAGATTATGACATTCCGGAGCGCGTCTTATAAAATTTATCTTCGCACCGGATAACCTGACTCTCGTTCAGACCGCTCAATGAATCTATATAGTCATACGGGGAACACTCCTTTACGAGCAACTAGTTTGAAACGTTCATCATCAGGAATGGCACTTCACAAGATGATTTTAAGCTGCTCAGGTTCGAGGTAAGATACCATTTCTCTAGGGAGGTACATAGAAAGCTGAAACTATCTATAAGTATAATTGCGAACCCTCGAAACCCCTGCCAGAATATACTTCATGATACTATTTGAATCTTCCCATTGTCTCGCCAAAACCTTAACTTCCCTAGGATGACAACGAACGCTCTACCCCTGTGAACGGATCATTTCTCTAAACGTTCAACAAGTGATTCGAGAAGGAAAAAAATTATCGTAATCAACGCGCGTAATGGATTAACACCACGCTCAGATGACTAGGGATTCTTGTAATTAATTTTACAACCCTTGCGTGGCTGCTAACCAACAATAAGTTCCTGTCACAGTGACAATGATCCAATAAACGCGGATATCATCATTCGCGTAGGGTTTTCACAAAATGACAATGAGTGGCCGTATATGTGGGCATCTCTTTGAGCAGGTGTTAGCGCGTCATTGGAACTACAGTACTATAATAATCTAGAACGACGCTTTGCCGTATCTACGAGAGCTTCAACAAACTTGATCTGTACAATCATTATTCCCGTGAATAGTCGTTATCCAGAGATTAATCATCAAAAATACATTTAAGTGTCACATGCCTAACTGAAATACGCTACATGACCTCTGCACATTCCTCGATATGAGAAAATTTCGTGTCAGGATCACAAACGTTCTATATGGCACGAGTAAAACTCTCCAAGTCAGCGTAACACGATAAATCTTGAATTTCCACTCTCCTGTTGTTTATACTGTGAGAACGCCAGGAATTTATTTCCCCCTTGAGGAATGTACTCCTATACCGCTCCAATCTTTAATTTACACGATCTTCTTTATGTTTTACAAGTTTAATATTCAGTCGAAAAGAGCTCAAACAACGGTCCAACAAAAAATACCTATGTCTTGTGTCAGACAAGGGCGCCAGTTGAGGGTTTATTAAAAACCGTGAACAGATTTTGATTTCGCTGAAATATAATTATTCCGTCCCATGTACTTTTATCATGAATAAATGGACCATGACTCTTAGCACAGACATGCACGGAACGATCACTAACTTTTAGAGTTGTCTGCAGTGTACACATAAGAATCACTACACCTTCGTGTTTTGCAGTAGTTACACATTAACAGATATATCGTTAAGCCTTTCGAAGCGTTAAATATATCTCATTTCGAACGGAAGCGGGATCCCATCTAGATTTCAAAACGTCACGAAAATTAGGATAAGATGATAAACGTGAGTTTTCCCTGTCGGCTCAAAGAGCACGCCAATACGGATACGGGGAAGCAAAGTCCTTCTTCAGCTTGAACATTATCAGCGCTCTAACGTCTGGCAAATAGTTTCAGGGATTTAAAACGTGGGCCGCACGATCGAGAAAGCCGAGTTTTTCGAAGAAATTTAACCTCATTTCCAACGTCCCGGGTTGTATACCACCCTGAGTCTCTAGAAACAAAGCCCTCAATCTGAGCAAGGAGTGGGAAGACCACGTTATTCCTCGTATTTTCTCCTCCAAGTTTATTGGTTAAATAAATAAAATTATAGAGAAGAATTGAAATAACCCTTTCTCAATTCTAACCAAATCAGTAGATGCTTAAACGCGCAAATGAAGCTAACAATTTACCTTCTATCGGGCCCGTTCGCGTTTTGATTCTTTTCTACAGTCTTTACATAAATATCTCCGCACGGCAACGAAAAACTGAACGGTGATCCTATACGGGTAAATTTTACTGTTACTGTTTAGAAAAGTCTTTATACGTCGGGCGTATATTGTTCAATAAGTTTAATAGATATCCTACGGCTCCAGGTAAAGCCTAAACTGAGTAAATCCTGTACTTAAGTTTCGTGAAAAGGGTCAAAATCTTTGGATCGTGTGTCTAATATTCCCATGGTCCAAATAATCAGTACGCTCGAGGTCTTAATCTAACGGGTATATTTTTCAATGTAGCAATTACAACGATCCCTTCACGAATGCAACTTTCATTTTCAAGTATCTAATAAAAGTGTTCAAAATAGCGTCTAGATCCCGAGAGTATACACCTATCCCATTAGTTTGACAGATCAAGAAGGAGGTGACAAACGCACTCGTTTTGTAGTGGTTCTGTCAGTTGGGTGCACTAAGCTCTAAAAAGGCCCTACTCTCCCCTCAGTATTATCTTCTTCATTTCGGGTCAACTTGCTCTATGACCTCTTCGAGGGGCTCGGGAGACAGCTATAAAAACAAACAGGAACATCTAGTTAGCTGTTCATGAAGCTTGGTTTGATTCATGTTGACAAAACCTACAATTGACACGATGACAAGCGTTACCGACTTTCAAAAATATATTCACGTTGACAACCTCCAATTGACACGATGGCAAGCTTTGTTGATCTTTCAAAAATATTTTCCCATGTTGAAACTTACAATTGACAACGATGGCAAGCTTTGGTGATCTTTCAAAAATATATTCACGTTGATAACCTACAATTGACACGATGGTAAGCTTTGTTTGATCATTTCAAAATACATTCATGTTGATAACCTACAATTGACACGATGGCAAGCTTGTTTGATCTTTCAAAAATATATTCATGTTGACAACATAAAATTTGGGACACCGATCACAAGCTTTGTTGATCATGTTGATAACCTAAAATTTGACACGATGGCAAAGCTTTGTTGATCTTAAAAAAATATATTCATGTTGAAAAACCTACAATTGACACAATGGCAAGCTTTGTTGATCTTTCAAAAACATACATGTTGACAACCTAACAAAATGGACAAAAAATGTCAAGCTTTGTTGATCTGTTGACAACCTACAATTGATACGATGGCAAGCTTTGTCGATCTTTCAAAAATATATCATGTTGATAAACCTACAATTGACACGATGGCAAGCTTTGTTGATATTTCAAAAATATATTCTTTGACATGATCGCAAGCGTTGTTGATCTCTCAAAATATATCATGTTGATAAACCTACAATTGACACAATGGTAGGTTTTGTTGATCTTTCAAAATACATTCACGTCTTGATAACATACAATTAACATGATCACAAGCTTTGTTGATCTTTCAAAATACATTCATGTTGACAACCAAACAATTGACAACGTTGGCAAGCTTTGTTGATCTTTCAAAAATATATTCATGTTGATAACCTACAATTGATACGATGCAAAGCCGTTGTTGATTTCAAAATATATTCAATGTTGATAACCTACAATTGACACGATAGCAAGCTTTGTTGATCATGTTGACTAGCCCTACAATTGACATAATGACAAGCTTTGGTTGATCTTTTCAAAAATATATTGCTCAAGTCTTTCTGTACAAACCTAACTGAGATTAGAAAATTTAATCAAACGTAACTAATTATGAATTAAAAGGAGTCTTTCTGTACATCCTAACTGAGATTAGAAAATATTCTACGTACTAATTATGAATTAAAGTTGGGTGGACCCACAGGGAAAGAGTTGAAAAAACCTATACTCTGTAAAATCCTAACTGAGATTAGAAAATTATGAATTAAAAGGAGTGAGCCCTGCATTTGCGTAGAGGGAGAGTTGAAAAAACCTATACTCTGTACATCCTAACTGAGATTAGAAAATTATGAATTAAAAGGAGTGAGCCCGCAATTGCGTAGAGGGAGAGTTGAAAAAACCCATACTCTGTACATCCTAACTGAGATTAGAAAATTATGAATTAAAAGGAGTAAGCCCGCATTTTCGTAGAGGGAGAGTTTGAAAAAACCCATACTCTGTACATCCTAACTGAGATTAGAAAATTATGAATTAAAAGGAGTGAGCCCGCATTTGCGTAGAGGGAGAGTTGAAAAAAACCTATACTCTGTACATCCTAAACTGAGATTAGAAAATTAAATTAAAAGGAGTGAGCCCGCATTTGCGTTGAGGGAGAGTTGAAAAAACCCTAACTCTTTACATCCTAACTGAGATTAGAAAATTATGAATTAAAAGGAGTGAGCCCGCATTTGCGTAGAGAGAGAGTTGAAAAAACCCATACTCTGTACATCCTAACTGAGATTAGAAAATTATGAATTAAAAGGAGTGAGCCCGCATTTGCGTAGAGGGAGAGTTGAAAAAACCCATACTCTGTACATCCTAACTGAGATTAAAAATTATGAATTAAAAGGAGTGAGCCCGCATTTGCGTAGAGGGAGAGTTGAAAAAACCCATACTCTGTACATCCTAACTGAAAAAAACATATTTTGATTGATTTGATTAGTCCTGAAAATGGTTGTAATAAACATACCTTCGAAGTTTATTAGTGCCGTCTTGCTGTTTTTGGAAATGCCCTGGTACACTAGTAGTAAGTCGCTTTGGAGAGCTCCTTCAGCTGGGCGTCGGTAAGTAGAGAAATCGAGCCGGTAACCATAACGTTATATTTGTTCTCCAACAAGGTGAGAACTCTGCGCCCGTATCTAGTCGTCACACCTTTTATATTAGTGATAAATAACCATGACCTATCTCTAAATCTGTCAGCTTCCTTGACACTATCTCACTCGAACCGATTGCTGACAAAAGCGCTGCTGAGTATTCACTAGACATTCTTGATGATGTTGTTTAGAATATAAAGATTTAAAAGCTAATAGATTCAACTTAAAGGGGTAACTCAATATATAGAAGTAAACTACTCCCCTCTTCAGGAGGCGTCGCGAAAAAAGGGTTTGAACTCACTTAGCCCCTCCCTCTTTACTGCGCGAGAAGTTTCGAGCCATTTACTAAAGTTTCCCCTCTTGTAAAATTCTCACAGACCATTTCCTTTCAAAATGAATCTGAGACACAGATGTTAACTTCCTGAGACGTTCAAAAGCGAAACAGATGTTAACTTCCTGAGTTAAAGCGCTCTCACGGTTAGGGAGCAGAGCCGACCGACTAATTCGCAGGAAAACATTTTTCACTTGTCACCCACCGAGTAGGGAAAGAACAAGAGGGGACTGAGCTAGCAGGAAACCATTCTTCACTTGTCACCCCCGGAAAGAAGGACCTTTTTCTCAACTCGGGTTTAGAGAAGCCTGAATCATAACACTAGGATTAAAGGTTTAACCCTTTTTGTTTCATGGGAATCTTAACGTCCCTATAACAAGATTCTTTATCTCGACCAATCATACAAGCCTTTCTCTAATGCCACGCCTCCCACCTCTACGCACCCGCGAATCCACGCCGCGGGAGGGGGGAATCCATGGAACACGCGAGCCAACGGCGAGGGAGGGAAAGGGGTGAGGTGGAACCTTCCCTTAGTGTCCTAGTATTCTGAACCAATCATACAACCCATCCCCCGCGGCCACCGTCTCCTCTGGTGACTCAGGATCATCCTCCCTCATCTGCCTCACAACTCCTACACCCCCCCCCCACCCTCACCCTGCCTATGTCCTAAAAAATCCTATGCAGCTATAAGCGCCCATAAGAAAACCTCATCCTACCACTTCCCGTGCCCTGAAACATGAAGTTCCTCCCTACTTATAGCTTTGTAAATATTTTGAGGGACCTTCACTCCCTATTTTCCAAGCCTTCATTTTGAAATGTAATAATCCAGCCCTTGGTACTGTTTGAGTTGGTCTTTAAGCCCACCTGACTTATGTCAATCATCTAACACTTGAGAAGTAGTTTAGTCTTTTATGTTTAAAAAAATTTGAGACCCTCTATATCACCAGCCTCCTTAGAAATAACTAATATTTAAAATGTATTTGTGGTTATTTGAAGTTATCCTTCTACATCCCTGACAAATTTAGATTTTCTATCTCCTACTAGTATACCCCTATCCCCCAAAGCCCTCCATCCCTATTTTCTGTAGTCTCATTTTGAAATTTAAAATGTTCAGACTTTATAGTTAATTTGGTAGTCCCTATCTCTGCTTGACGAATTCCAGTTTTATATCACACATAAAAGTAGTTTATCCATTTAAGACTTATTTGGTTATCTGAAACCATACCTCTACCAGCATGCAAAATTTAGACTTTCTACCATACTTAATCTTTCATAAACTCCTCCCTTTTTTATGGACTCCTATTATAAACTTTAAAAATTTTGGACTCTTATAGTTATTTGGAGTGGTATATTTGCCTATGTGGAGAATTTTAGTTTTATACCACACTGAGAAGAGGTTGTTTCTAATACTTTTATAAGTATTAGAAGTTAACCCACTTTTCCAAAACCCTTTGAAAAATATTAAATTATAATATTCATTTAGAATCTGGAGTTTTATTTCTACCTGTTTCAAATTTTAATTTCTAACCTCATCTCAAAAGCTATTTCTAGCTATAGCTTCCCCCTCCCCCATTTTCCATAGCTAAAGTTTAAAAATTTCATATTTTTTTGTTTACTTAGAGTGGTCCGTATAATTAAGAGTTTAAGTTTTCTACCACACAGAATGTAGTTGAATTTATTAGTTTTTGTAAATGTTGAGCCCCGCTCCCTTCCCCTACCACTTCTTCAACTTCCACTTATAAATTTCAAATATTAAGATTTATTTGGTTATTTTGAAAGTTCACTCTACCTACTTGCCAAATTTAAATATTCTATCACAGCTAAAAGTTGTTTTTATTTTTATAACCCCTCATCTACCCCTCCCCCTCTCCACCGCCTACTGGGGTCCCATTTAAAATTAAAAATGTACAGACTTATAGTAATTTGACATGTCCCTTTAATTTACTTATACATTTCAATTTTCTGCCACACTGGGAATTAGTTGTTTCTATTAGTTTTGTAAATATTTCAGCTCATTTTTCTAACTATCATTTAGAAATTTCCATTTTTAAGACTTATTTGGTTATTTGGAGTTGTCCTCCTAAACGACTATCAAATTTAAGTATTCTAGCACACATAAAAGGTTTTTATTCTGTTTATATCCCCTTCCATATGTCCCAGGGTCGCACTTATTAAACAAAACTGTTCATACTTTTATAATTATTTGGAGTGGTCCCATTTGTTGTCTGCACAATTTCAATATTCTATCACCTTGTAAAGTATTTATTTATATTAGTTTTGGTAGTCTTGAATACACATTTTTACCAACGCACCTCGGGAATTATCGTGTGGTTGCCGTACATAAATTAATTTCATATTAGTATTCTGCGACCCGATAACCCTCCATATATCAAATCTCATCTTGATTGGAGGACATAGAATTTACTGCTCCTTGTTCCCTCTTTTACACCCTTTAGGTGATTAAATTTGAAAAATCCTAAAAATATTTTCACCATTTCTATACAGAAACATTCATTTTAAATTTCAAGGCTCTATGTCCACTAGTTCAAAAAATGAATTTTGAAAACTTTTGAACCCCCTTTTTTTATCTCTTAAAGCGGTTGAATTTCACAAAATTCTGTCTTATCTCGGTCTATAGCCAATAAGGAACCTTTACTACAAATTTCAAAATGTCCATGTTTGAAACCATTAAGCTCTTCTAACAAAACCACAAACTCCCCGCCTAATTTATTGTCTCTACGGGCATAATGGCCCTGTAGTTTGGAATTGAAAGCAATAATGTCTCATTCCCGTATATCCACATTCGTGTTAATATTATTAAATCAATATTTAGTTTAATATTAGAGAGAAAACATAATAAATCCTTTATATTTGTGCTTTATACTACTAATATTTTGTTATATTATTTTTAAATAGCAGTTGAAATGGACTATTTGGCTGAAATTAACTTTAGATAAATGTTTTCAATAGATGATTCTTCTATGATATCAGTTTTGGTATCTACTAAGTGAGAAATAATGTTTTAATAAAGAACGAAACTACAAACAAGTTTATAAGTTGTATAATATTAACTTGTGTCCATATTATTAAGGCTAATAACTAGCCTCATTAAATAAATGTTATGGTGCACCAAACCGACTTTCTCTCTATTTTGTCTAAAAATGGAAACATTTACTTAAAACTCGTAATATTTGTGAAACCAGATAATATACAATTTTACAGAAACATGACCATCACATTCCACCAAGAGGCATAAATGAAAGAAACGTATTGTTCACTATTCATATTTTACAGATTTTACATATTTTCATTAAAAAGACGAATTATAAACTCCCGTTTTCTGAGACCTATTTTTTTTTTAAATATTTGCCAATGGCTCGGAAGCTGGGGACCTTTCAAGAATTACGAAAGGTTTTTTTGGGTGGGAGTGATCAGTAATTTCTTAAGTTTTCCCTGGGGGTGGGCAGATTCCATCTTAACTAAGGATTTTATAAATGTTTATGGTTAGACAAAATCTAAAAAAAAAAAAAACACTTTTACAGACGCGCAGTCAAAAAGGTTGCACCTAGCGACGACAGATGGCGCTGAATCATTGCCTATAGACGTACACCCGCTATACATAACTATAAACTGTCATTTATAATTTTTTTTTAAACCTAATTTTACTGTGAAAAATTTTTTTTTTAAAAATTTTTCCCCACACAAATTTTTGTCTAAAATAATAAATTTCCCCCAAAAATTGAAGAAAATTACGTAAAAATTTTTTCGGGGAAAGGAGGGAAAAAAAAACCCTTTAAAACAACCCTTTAAAATGGGGAAAATTTTGGGGGAGAAAAGGGGGGTAAATAATGAAAAAAATCCTTACAATTTTTTGGGAACAGCCCTTAGGGTTTTAAAAAATTTTTTTAAAGAAAAGGTTTTTTTTTTTTTTTAAAATTTTTTTACAATCTTACAATATTAAATTTTTTTTGTTTTTCAACATTTTCAAAAAAAATTAAAATTGGAAAAATTTACTTATTTTAAATTTTCCCCCTTTTAAAAATTTATTTTTAGGGGTTTAATTTTTAAATAATGTAAACATTGCCCAAAAAAAAAATTTTTAAAAAAAATCGTTACTTTTATTTCAAAGATAGCTTTTTTTTTTTTAAAAACTCCCTCAAAATGGGGTAAAAAATTTTTAAACCCCCCCAAAACCCTGGGAGGGAACCTTAAAAAACCAATTACGGTTTTTTAAACCCTGATCATAAAATGATTCGGTTTTTATTCTGAATGTAAACACACGGGTAAGGGCATCGAAAACCCCAAAAAAACCCCTTTTTCGGGGGGGGGGGGGGGGGGGTTTAAAATTATCAATTTTTTGGATCTTTTTTTTACAGAAAAAGTACTTTTCTTTTAAAGGGTTGAAGAAAAAAAAAATTTTGTTTTTTTTAAAGTAAAGATGAGCACAAATAAAGGGCTTATACTTTTCAATGGGCAAACACTTTTTTATAATTTTTAAAAAACAATTTCAACAAAGGCTCAAGGGCCCACTTTGGGTCAACAATCAAAATTTTTAAGGGGGGGAAAAATTTAAAAAAATTACTTTGGCCCTTTGAAGTTTTTGATTTTTAAAACCCCCCAAATGCCCAAATTTAATTTGGATAATGAATTTATTTTTTAAACCTATAATATGTTCAATTTTTTTAAAGAAAATTGTTTAAAGTTAAAAACCCGATGCTTTTTTTACTTTTACACACTTTAAAAACAAAAATGTTTTATTAAAAAAACCCAACTATCCAACCCTACATTTAAAAACCAAAGATTAAAACCAAAATTTTTAAAACCCAAACAGGGGTTTTGTTTGTAAAACCCAATCTTAAAAAATACAAATTTTAAAAATGCTTACTTATTTCAATTTTTCAAAATGGAACCGACAAATTTTAAATTTTTAAAAAAAGAGCAAAGATTATAAAATCTGTAAAACATTTTTAAATTTTAAAATTACTTTTAATTGGGATAAAACCCCCTTTAAAAAAGTCACAATCCCAAAATTTTCCAAATTTTTTCCCCTAAATGTTAAAAGTTTTTTTTTAAAAATATTTCCTTTTTTTCTGCGTTTTTTTTCCCCCAAAAACTTAAATTTTTCCTTTGCAGCCCAAACCTTGTTTGGGGGGTTTTAAAATTTTAAAGGGAGGGGGCTTTGGCAAAATAGATTGTGTTTTTTGGGCATTGCCTCTTAAGGGAAATATAAAACCTTATTTTTTTAAACCCCCCTTTCCCAAAAAATTAAAAATTTTACAATCCCTTTTTTTTCCCACAAAAGGGAAAAATTGCCAAAAAAGGGTTTCGGGAATTGTTTTAACTTCTTGGGGGTTTTGGAGCCCCCTTAAAAGTATCGGGCCCTTTTTGAATTGCCCTAAAAAATTTTTTAAATAAAAATCCCGTAAAAAAAACGGGCATCACACTTTGTTAAATGTTTTCCCCAAAATTTACAGTTTTTTTCCTTTTCTTTTTGTATCAAGATACCAAAAATTTTAAAAAAGATCAAACGGAAAAAAAAAAGTATATAATCTTAATTAGTCGAACTTTACCCCATTTTGTTAAAAAAATATTAGAAAAATCTAACCCCTAGTTAAATAACTGGGATTTATTAAAATCGCAATTCTTCTCACTGCTCCTTTAAAAAAATAATTCGTTGACAGCCATCCCTTACTTAAAAAAAAATTCATTGTGTTTCAATTTCTTGTAATTCAGAAGATAAAATTTTTTTGTGTGGCCCGGATTAGGGGTTATGAAGGGGGGTTTGGGGGTTAGAGACGAAAGAGGGCGCTACCTGAATTTCCCGGGGATCGCCCCCCAGACTATATTTTGATCTGCCTTCTATACATTTGAGTTTAAAAGTATCGTTTACAAAATCTCACTTGATTGCGCGTATCACGGAGGCGCACCTACATCCCAAGTTGAAGGAGTAAGCCCCGAAAAGGGGTGCAATATTTTTAACCTAGGGGGTGTGGCTCTGTTCTTTTTTCTCGTGGCCTAGGGACAAGATATTTTAACATCAAAAGGCGTTAAAAGGGTTAGTAACATTTACTTTAAAACAAGAGCTTTTTTAAAAAAAAAAAAATACTTGAAATATCAAATAATCGCGCTTTTTTATATAGAAAATTTATTTTTATCTTAATTTTTATATTATTTCTACAGTAAATAAAATAGATCGCTGCCACCATTTTACTTAAATTATAGATACAGATGCCAAGCGCCATAATATCATACCATTTAAAAAAACTTTCCCCTTTTCTACAAGAATTAAATAAACAATTTTATCTTTGATTTTTTTTTGTGCCCCTTTCTTCATAACTTTTATTCACAAGGATATAAAAAAAAAATTTTTTAAAAACTTCCCACCTCAAAAATTATCAATCCCCCTTGGGTTTTGTTCGAAAGCAACAAAAGTCCCAAAATTTTTAATTTTTATAAAAAGTAATCACCGTGGGTATTTTTTGTTTTGGGGTTCGATACATTTCTTTCCCAAACGAGCGCACAAAAATGCAGAATGCAACAGGTTTAAATTAAAAGTAATCACTTTAAACCTAAAAAATAAAATCAAAATTTTCAATCTGATACCAAAAACTTGTTCATTAACTTTTTGAAAATAACTTTTCCAAAGTCCAATGAGAGCAAATCCCAGACCGTAAAATAAAAAATTATAAAGAATAATGAGAACGCTCCAAAAACATTTAGACCAAATTTTTTTTAAAATAACTTTTTATAGGGCAGGAAAAGTTTATTTTTATTTTTATAATAGGATTAAAAAATTCAATGTACAGTTTTTCATTTACTTTGAAATTAACACTTATTATTACAACGGTTTTGAAAGAATGAGAAAACCCAAGAAAGAAAAATAAATAAGAGTGAAAATTTTACATGTTTTTTGCTATTAAATAAGGCTAATGGGCTAAAACTTTGTGTATGGAGAAGATGTGGCTTTTTCTTTGAAAAAAATGTACACTAAATAATAACTCATTAAGTAATGGACCAAAATATATTTTTTTCAAAAGCAGGAAAACTTTGATTAATGTTTTTTTTGACTCAAAAGTCACAGAGTTTGTTTAACCCCCGTTGCCGCTTGCATTCCGATACAGCAGGTTTCCAACGCTTGCAAAATGATACTACTTGTAAATGGGTAATGATCATACCAAAAGGCACCTTTATAACTTGAAAACTAGTTGCAGAAGGAAAAGTTGTATTTTAAAAAACCATTATTTTGACTAAGAGTCGACATGGGGGTCGTTGACTCAATATCCGTGATTTTGAAACAAACCAAAAAAAAAAAAAAAATTTTAAAAAGAAAAAAAAATTTTTCTTAAATATTTTTATAAACAAACACTCTAGCTTAATTGTACAAAGAAAATAAATAAAACCATTTAAAAATTTTTGTTTTTCCCTTTAAATGCATTGAATGGGGAAATTTTAATGAAAATATTTAATAACTATTTTTTGCATTTTTTGAAAATTCCCTAAAATTATGAAAGAGCCCAAAAATTTTCTAAATAAATAAAAAAAAAACAAGCTAATATTTTTAAATAATTTTGTTTAAATCTTTGTTTTGAACCGGCTTTATGGGTGGCAGGGGCCCTTTAAAAGGGACTATTACGTACGTGATATAGGCGCTCGACCAAGGAGCTAAGACAACCAAACATCATCAAGTATTATTATTTGGGAATTAAACCGTAGTTTTTTCATCGACGCCCAACGCGGGGGGATTAATCAATAGTGTTACAAGTTTTAGGAGTTTCAACCTCTTAGCTAGATTTCCCTAACAGTTTTTTTACCCCCTCATTGCATAATTTTAGTAGGTCGACATTCCGGGGTTTTCATATTTAGTACAATAGGTTCAAAATGTTATTCTAAAATTATGCTCATATTTTAAAATAAATATTGACTCAATTCGTTGAAACCCAGGGGCACGACTGGGGCTACACTGTTGGGGGGAAACGTGGGGGGCCAACCCTGATCTCCATTATTCCGAGAGTAACTGTGACTGCCCAAAAATATATCGGAGTCCAATGGCAAATGGCAAATGTTCAAACGGGGGGTCTCGCTTACGAGTTCTCGTGACCGAACATAAAAAGCTCCCACAATCACTTAAAATCTTCGTGTCACTAGTTCTTTTCACACGAGCACTGTACTATTCCAAAAGATCCAAATTGTTCATTTAATGTTTAACATTTTTTAAAAATAAAAATTTGTGTGTACCAGAATGAAACTTTAAAATACTTTTTTATTTAAATAAATGATAATTTTTTTTTAAACCCCAAATCAGCCGACTTGTGTTGCTTTGGTAAAAATTGTATAAAAATTGGGGAAAAAGACCCAAAACCCCGAAACACTTGAATTGTTGTTAAATTTTCCAATTTTGGGCTATTACATTGGTTTTTTCCACCCCTATTCCCCTCATCAACTGTAATTTTTTGGGAATTACCACCCCTCCCCCCTCTTCCAAACTCCATGTAAACCCTAAAACCTGTCGGATCGGGGCCCAAACTGTGGCGTTGGAAACCAATCTCTATACAACTGGGGTGAACCTCTCTGCTCGTTTTGTTTGAATATGAACTCGAAAACCCTGGGGAAAGTGATTTTAGTGCGCGACCTTTATGATAATAATTAATAATTTTTTCCTTGTGTGTTTTTATTTAAAAACTTACCATTAAACGCAGTGTTTAGGGGACTCCTCTCCTAACTAATTTCACGAAGACCCCTCTAATAAAAGAAGATCAAGACCACCCCTCGGGAAAATTCTGGGATCTCCAAAACGACACCCCCAAAGGGTGTTAAACGTTCAACCCCGTCTCTGTTTAGTATCCCTAAAACTGTCCTAAAAATTAAATTCATTTTTTTTTTTAATTTCTAACATATTAACCAATAGATGCCATACATTTTTTTGCAGCAAGTGAGTGAATTTTTTTATCAATTTTCAAGTATTCAGTCGCGAAAAAGTTTGCGAGGTCCCATTCGAGAATGATTTACATCCCTTAACCGCAATAATTTTTTTGACGTGAATCTTTTACTAATACCCTGAACCTATGCATTTAACTTTTTATTTAAGTTTTTTCCCAAAATCGTGCTCAAATTCTATGCCCCTTTCCTTGCCCGGGATAAAAACCGCTATAAACGCCCAAAAAGTGATTGAATACCATAAATAAAACGATAAGTTAAGGGGCTACATGGGCAGGTAGAAATCCCCTCGTCCCCTTTTTGGGAGTAAAAAAATTTCCCCCTTTTCTCTTTCCCTATCTTCTTTCGTGATTTGTAACAGTTTATGAAAGAGGAAGGACAAAGACTGTCACCAAGGGCCCGGGGAAAATTTTCATTCACCAGTAAAAAGCGACACTTTCCACTCTTTTTGGTTTTTATTTTTCACAACAGCACACGGGCTTGATCACAACCATAGACAGTGCGAGTTTTTTAAAAAATAAATAAGAACATTACTATTTCAAGTTGCTAGAAGGGCCCCCTTGTATATTAAATCGTGATTTACTTTAATATATTAAAAATAAAGGGTACTTAAATATGTAAAAGTTAATTTTGGGTACTTATAACTTTATTTTTTAAATTTGTATCAAAATTGAAATCTTAGGTTAATTTTCAACAATTTTCTAATACCTTTTATGGATTATTTGAAATTTGCACCAATTATACCTAATTTGTTATAGAATAGCAAATTTTAAATTTTTAAGGGGAATTGCCCCCGCTTAACGAAGGCGGGGGGGGGAAATCACCATTGAAGCAAAAACCCTCTCGATCACCAACTAAATTCAACCCTAACTTCCAGTTATTAAACCCCTTTTTTTTGTTAAATGACCCTTTAATCTTTCGCCCCTTGGGGTAATCCACCCGGGACAGTACTTAAAACTCTTTTAATTTTTTTAATTAAAATCTTATAAAACCACAAATAGAAAAATAAAAACCCTCTCCAGTGGGGACGTGAAAAAAAACATTTTTCCTCGTCTAATCTAATTACGGGTGAGGGTAGGTTGGGGCGGAATTCCAGTCGTGTCTCAGAAATTGTTTGCCTTCAATTTTTTTCCCACTTTTCCTTTACCCAAAGGGATAAGCCCTTTGATTAATAATTTCCACTTTTTTTCCCTTTGGTGTAATTATTGTATAATTAGGGAATTATTTATTTAAAGGCAAAATAGCAGCCCTAAAGTGTCCATTGCATAAAAAATTTCCCTTTTTTTTCCCATTTAAAGGGTTTAAGTGGTGGTGAAAATTTTGTTTGATAGAACTTTTAGCCTTTGGGGAACAAATATTTTAATTTTGTTGTTTATTTAAAACAATTTATACAACTTTAAAACCTTACTATAAATAGTAAAATTAGATAAATGGGTAGGGGTAAGCGTGAATTTCAACTACTTATTATTAAACCAAAAAATAATCACGAAATTTATTTTTGGTTTTGATTATTTAAATTTTTACATTTATAGCTATGTTTTATTTTTTCCCAAATTTTCTTAAACCAATAAAAATTTCAAAGCTATCAAGCTTTTTGGATTATTTTTTTTACAAAATTTATAAAAAAAAATTTGATCGAATTTGCTGTTGGGTTAAACTAGCTTTCATTTTTTATATTTACCACGAGTAAAATCTGTTTGTTTCAATCTCTAAGGGGGGGAACTAAACAAGGAATAAGTTCAATAAATTTTTTAAACCCAATAAAGTTAATAAAATAAATCTAAAATTAAATTCAGGCAAGGAATATCCCTATATGCGTACACCCGATGAAAAAGGCAACAATCCAATAACGGGTAAAAAAGATGAAAGGTAACAAGTCCAATATACTATCAAAGTGAAACAACAATGTCCACTATACGTGTCAAATGATGAAAGCTAACAAAGTCCCCATACTGTACAACTGATGAAAACTAAGAAGTCCCCTAAATTTTGATAACTGATGGAAAGCTAACAATTGTCCACTATATGGTACAACTGATAAAGCTAACAATGTCCATATAGTGTACAACTTATGAAAGCTAAAACAATGTCCCCTTACATGTACAATGATAAAGCTAACAAATTTCCCCTAACGGTACAAACTGATGAAAACAACAAATGTCCCCTATACGTGTACAACTGATGAAAACAACAAAGTCCACATATGTACACTGAGAAAAATAACAATGTCCACATACTTACAACGTGAAAGTAACAATGTCCATATCGTGTACAAAAAGAAAAGCTAAAAATGTCCCCCCAAATGTTTAAAAATGATGAAACAACAATGTCCACTATAGTGACAACGAGAAAGCAACAATGTCGACTTATTGTACAAAATTTTTAAAAAACTAAAAATGTCCCCATATATGTACAACTGTGAAAGCAACAATTCCACTATACGTGTAAACTGTGAAAGTACAAGTCCACTATACGTGACAACGATGAAAGCTAACAAGTCCCAATACGTGTACAAATGATAAACAAGAATGTCCCCTAAATGTTACAACTGATGAAAGCTAAGAATGTCCCCTAAAAAGTTATAAGATGAAAGTAAAAATGTCCCCAACATGCAACTAGAAAAGCCTAAATTGTCCTTTAATGTACAACTAATGAAAAGCAAAAAAGGGCCCCATACGTTACAAAAGAGAAAGTAACAAAAGTCCATATACGTGTACAACTGATGAAGTAACAAGACCCCTATACAGTACAAAGAAAAGCTAACAAATTACCACTAACTGAAAAACTGATGAAAGCTCACAAGCCCCTATATTGTACAACGATAAAGCTAACAATGTCCACTATATGTGTACAAATGATGAAAGTAAAAATGACCCTTTTGTACAAAATGATAAGCTAAAAATGTCCACTATTTTACAACTGATGAAGCTAAAAAATGTCCATATAGTAAACTGAAAAAGCAAAAAAAAAGTCCACTAATTGTAAAAAAATATTAAAACAACTAAAACCATATAAATGTACAAATGATAAAGCTAACAATGACCACAAAACGTGTATTTTCTGATGAAAGCTAACAAGTCCATATACGTGACAACGTGAGAGCTCACAATTCCCCTTTAAAAAATTACAACTGAGAAAAACTAACAATGTCCCAATAGTTACAACTGATGAAACTAAAAATGACATAACTGTAAACTGAGAAAGCTAAAAAATTTCCCCTATACGTGACAACTGAGAAAGCTAAAATGTCCCAATACGGGAAACTATTTAAACAAGAAAGTCCCCTAAATGTTTTTTTTTTTATAAATGAAAGAACAATGTCTATTATATTGTACAAAAATGAAAGCTAACAATGTCGAATATATTTTACAAAAATAAAAGGGAACAAGTCCCCCTAATATTACAACTTGAAAGCTAACAATGTCCATATACGTGTACAACTGATGAAAGTAACAATGTCCACTATAAGGTACAACGATAAAACTAAAATGTCCCATTACTGTACAACTGATAAAGCTAAAATTCCCCTAAAGTGTACAACTGATGAAAGCTAAAAAAGTCCCCTAAATTTTTAATGATGAAAACAAAACAAGCCCCTAAAACATGTTCAACTGATGAAAGCCTAATTCTCCATTATACATTACAACTAATGAAAGCTAAAAGGGCCACTATCGTGTAAACTGAGAAAACTAACAAGTCCACTTACGTGTACAACGATGAACTAAAAAAATGACCCTATAATGTACAACTGATGAAAGCTAACCCAAGGCCACATACGGTACAACTGATGAAAACTCACATGTCCCTATTTTGTACAACTGAAAAACAACAAAGCCACCCATAGGTACAAGATGAAAGCTAACAAGACCACTATAGTTACAACGAGAAAGCTAACAATGTCCACTATATTTACAACGATGAAAGTAACAATGACCACTATACGGTAAAAATGAGAAAGCTAACAATGTCCCATATACATGTAAACTGATGAAAGCTAACAATGTCCCCTATTTGTCAACTGATAAAGTAACATTCCACATATGGGACAAATATGAAAGCTAAAAATGACCACATACGTGTATAAAATGATGAAAAACTAACAAATTTCCCCTATACTGTACAACGTGAAAGCTAACAATGACCATATAATTTTACAAAAGTGAAAGCTAACAATGACCAAAATTAGGGCAACTGATGAAAAACAAAGTCCCCCTATACATGTACAATGAAAGAAAGCTAACAATGTCCCTTATTTTTGGGACAACTTAAAGCTAACTGTCCATAATGTGTACAACTGATGAAACAAACATGACCACTATACGGTATAACGATGAAAGCTAACAATGTCCATTTTGTGTACAACATAAAAACTAACAATGACCACTATATGTTAAAACTGATGAAAGCAACGTCCACTTTGTTAAAACGATAAAGCAAACAATGACCCACTAAAATGTACAACTGATGAAAGCTAACAATGCCCCACTAATGTTACAACTGATGAAAAAAAACAATGACCACTAACTGTACAACGTAAAAAGCTAACAATGTCCACTAAAATGTACAACGGGAAAGCTAACAATGCCCACATATGTGTACAACTGATGAAAGTACTTCCCCCTTATTGTCAACTGATAAGCTAACAATGACCACAAACGTGTACAACTGATAAACAAACAATGACCCTTATGTGTACAATGATGAAAGCAACAATGACCCTATACTTACAGCTGAGAAAGCTAAAAATGACCCATATGGTACAATTATGAAAGCTAACAATCCACTTACTTTCCTGATGAAAGTAAAAATGTCCACTAACATGTACAACAAATGAAAGCAACAATACCCACATATGATGTTCGAAAAATTGGAAAAAGGTTTAAAAAAAACTATTTTTTCTAAAATTTAGCTTTTAATCATTACACCCCTTAATATACGAAAAATCTCTATATTAGTACGAATTTCCTCCTTTGCAGGAATACCTCTTAAACACGTTTTGGCATTGACCCCTATGTAGCGCACATGTTCTTGATTTTTCATAAAGGAATCACATTTGTTACTTTTTTTATTTTGTTTGTTGTCGTGAAATTCATCTTACTAAGCGATTTTGAAATATGCCATATTTCTAAAGGGGATTTATGTCTTAATTCCAGACCCAATCAAGCACTTTATTTTTTTTTTTCCCGCATAAAAGTCTGGACCCAAATTTCGAAGTGTGACAAGGAGCCAATCATATTGAAATGTTCCATCAAATGTTTTCATGATGGAACAATCCTAGCGTAATTTTTCTATGTATTTGAATAATTCATCTGCCTTTAAAAGAACTAAACTTCCAGGCCCTTTGTTGTGAAAAAACTCCAAAAAAATCTGTAAAAAGGGGGTTTTCAGTCTGTTTGGGTTGATATGTCGCAGAGTTTCACCTTCACTTCGTCTATCTACTTGATTTGTATCCATGCACAAAAATAAAATGTTTATCATGAAAAGCACCTTTTCCCAAACGTTAAAAAGCCATGATCGGTTTTTTTGGCCCCGCAAACGTTTTCCCCTCATTTTTCGGCTAGAAATGGGTTTTTTCATCGGTCTTGTTGCCTTACACCAACTTTCCGAGGCCCTTTTGTTCGTTGAGGACTCATTTAAAAAACATAATCAATAATCCCTTCGAAGGTTGGTGTTTTTTTCTTTGGTTTATTTTGCATTTAATTTTGATTTTCTCAGTTCTTGGGAAATTTTCCGTTTGCGCCACTTCTCCTTTTTTTTTTGGAGACGATACTTGAATCTTGAAAAAATTTTTTAAAAATTTTTGAAACATTTTATTTCCCAACCAAAAGCCGTAGCTATACCCGACGGC